>VDFB02105785.1:191041291-191081312 GCA_007258455.2 Sequoia sempervirens | reverse complement strand
TCCTACACATTAGCAATATAACAAAAATGCAATAAAAATAGAAAAGAACACATGACTGAATGATCATAAAACAAGTATTAACAATATTGGTTTTTGAGTCACTATATAAATAAATTAATACATATATTTGTATATCCACATCTTTGGCAATCAAAAACTCATTTATTCAGTCCTAATGACATAGAAACACCACAATAGAAATGAGAAAATTGCCTATGTAGTCTGATCTGGGTTTAGTTTAGATTTATTAGTAGCTTCAATTTGGCTAAAATAAAGTGAGCTTCACATAGAGGCTATTCATTTTTCAAATACAAAAGAAGTGGTAAAGGCTTTGTGGAGCAAATATTATGGAAGGTTAATATCACTTTGTACAAAGCAATAAGATTAACAAATGCAATCAATATGTATTTTGAATTTAACTTCATAAGGGAAGTTGCAGAAAGACATTTACATAACTTGCTGCCAGGTCCAATCTTCTATGTCACCCCCTTCCAATTGATATTAAATCTTGTTAACCTGGTAGAAGAAATTTTGTGAGTAAGTGGTAAAAGAAATCTATAGTCACATATGACTTGCAAACCATTTATTTTGGTTAACATGTAACTAGAACCTCAAAAAATCTGCTTCAATAGTTATCCTTGGGGTGAATTTAAATATAATATTGTCAAGCAAAATATTGTAAAAAAATAATAAAATCATTCTTCAGATATTTTGAGACACTTTTCCCAACCCAACAGGAGTTACAGGTGGTAGTGCTTGGTAAATTTGACTGTAGAGAATATACCTCTGTAAGGGCAATGAAGCCAAACATTACCCAAAAGGTAAATTTTCCAAATTAAAAAATGTACAATAAATATTGTCTCTGAATTTCTTCAAACAAACTTATGAGAAAACTTCAATTATGGTAGAATTCGAAACAAAATTAGCCAAAAACAAAACAAATGTTAGCCCAAAAAGCTTTGGAGAAGAGTTATATGGGGCGACACCTCATAAGCAATGGCGCGGTTGAGTAACGGAACGGGGGCTTGTGGAGCGAGCTTGATAGCCTCCGACAAATCTTCCACAGCCGCCTCAAATTTATTCAGAGAAACCCTAACGCTTCCCTTGTTAGACCACATGCTGCAATTCTCAGGCTCCCGTGCAATAAGGTCGGAGAATATTCTCTCAGAGTCCTCCAGACTCCCGGAAACGGCAGCCCTAAGAGAAACGAAGATGACAAATCTATAGTACTATTAGGATGAGTAAACAATATACATATAAAAAAGGAATCTAAAAAATCCACAACCTAGAATAAAGAATTGTTAAAGAAATTGGAAAACAAAAAATTGTGGCTGTAGCGCTGTGGCACATGCAAAATTTTATTTTGTCATGTCTTACCTCTCACGCGTTTGTCTAGAAACACAACCAAAAACATCATAAACATCTAAAAAAAAATTTGACCTACTGTAATTTAGACCGATTTAAGCAAATAAAAAAATCAATTACCAATGGGCTAAAATAAGCCCAAACCAATCAAAAAATCAGGTTTTAGGAATTTCTGTAATACAAAAGTGGTTGAAAAAAAAAAGTGCGCATGTATTCAGGAGCTACATACCCTAAATCACCAAAATCTCCATTGATAAAAGTGTCGAGATGAGTATCTGCTGGATTGATAAGCCTTGCCAGTCCAAAATCCGTTATTCTTGGCTCATAGTCTTCGTCAAGAAGGATACTGCTTGAAGATTACAACTGTGATGAAACCATGCCAAACCTTTAGCAGCACCAATTCCGATTTTGACCCTGCTAGTCCAGTCCAAGCTGTGCTCATTGTGCAAGCACTCCCAGAAATTTCCCTTCACCATGTGTTCGTACACCATCAGCTTCTCTTGCCTAGAAGAGGAACCAGATTCCGCACCTTGTGATGAGACCTCCTGGCTCTCAACTCAAACCCCAGTATTTTCTTAAGTCTTAATGTGTTGTTTTAGTTTTTTAGACAGTTTAATAGACAAAGAGAAGGGGCGCACAGCATAAATGCTTATAAAATGTAAATTTGTACTATTCTCTTCAAAATGAAAATGTAGAAGACATTATTTAACTGAAACAATTAGATTGCAAATGATAGACATACCAGAAGGGTACCAAATTATTTATTTAAAACAATAAGCCAGCTCGCCAGCCAAGAATGTTGAAAACTGACATAAAGGACGCCTGGCCTCCTGATTTGAGTTCTCCTGCCTCGAAATTGGATACAAGTCTTTGAAAACACTAGACGCCAATGATGGAAGTCAAAAAGCAACCAAACGGAAGGTGTTTCAACAAATCCCTTCACACGCCTCTCTAAAAGGCACAAATCCCAATGCAAGTTGTACGACCAAGAAGAAGAATGAGTATTAATCCTGCTGGAGCCACAGATCTGATGAAGAAGACGCCACAAGTGAAGAAACCCCTTTCTTATTGCGATCAACAGTAAATCTTTATATAATACTTTGTCTGAATCATGTAGAACCTCTGAATGAAGCTCTCAACTGCACTGATTCGATTGATCTCTCACAATCTCAAGAGTGCTCAACATCGAAGAGTTATTCGTTCTTCAATGGAAAATTGTTCAAACCCTGATCACAGGAGAATGCACAGGAAGAAACACAAGGCAAAGTCAAAATTACCAAAAGGTGAGTTTCTCATTGCCAAAAATGCCTTATATAAGGAAGGCACGCATTTCCAAGAAGATACGCCCTTTTTGCCATTATTAAAATCTTTAAAAATAATATTAAGTCTTTTTCAATAGTCATGACTTAATATTTGGGCGCCTTTAATATTTTAAGTGATTAAAAATATTAAATCACTTTTTAGAGAATATTTAAGTGATTTGAAAAGTATAAAGTCAATTTGACTTTATAATTAAATATTAAGTCAATTAATATTTAAATCACTTAAAAACCCATAACTCACTCAAAACACCAAATATTCTTGTGCCGTCAGAAGCTGTCATCTCCTGCACTGCTAACACCTGTTGTGAACCAATCACTGGGCTCTGAAAACAAGAACGATCAAATTCTCCAGAAAGTACCACTGACCCTCTAACCAATCCAGCTAGCCCACAAGGGTCTAATAAAGGGCTAACACACTGTTCCCGAGAACTGACTAGAGCGGGGACATCACACGCCTCAAGTGGGCCAAAGTATTCATTTCCAACTTGAATTGCTTCTCCGTTTGGGCGGAGGGTTTCAAATTTCTCCAGCAGCTTCTCCGTTATGTCGTGAAGATTTCTCCATAGCTTCTTTCCAGCACTTCCAAAAGCTTCCTTCCGGCACTTCCAAAGCTTCTGCATTAACTATAATGCTCCACCCAAAAATTTATTATGATCATTCAATTTTTCAAATTTTTTTAAACAAAAATGATTTATAGAGTTACTCGCACAAATAGAAAAAGAGATAAATGTTAATTTCCAAATATAAAAACTAAGTTTTAAAATTCAGACTATACAAATAGAAAGTAATATGTTAAAATAAAAAAATGTGATTGACCGATGCTGCATATCAAATGCATATTGAACGAAAAAAACAATGTCTTAGGACCATATGAATAAATAAATAAAAATTCTTTCACAAATATTTACTCAGGTTAGGTTGGTGGGACAGACGGTAGGATTTATTGTACAATTAAAATTGACGCTTTTACAAATTTCCTCTTAATTCATTTTTAAACGTGTTTGTTCCTGCCTGAGTGAACTTCGGCACCAGAAAAATGTTTATGCCTCCTAATATGGTATATGGCTGTGGATAATATTTTAGTTTCTTTATTTGCAGTTGCACAAAGGTGTTGCATTTTGGAGTATAATGAACTGATTCAGATTTAGTACTTCAATTCTAAAGCTCCCTCCCTGGCTACGATATTAATCTAATGTTATGATTTAAGGTCGCCGAGTGATCTTAAGATAATCCAGTTTTCAGATGTGGAAATGTATTCTGCTCAACCTGAGTTTTGGTGTTTTATAAAGTCGTTTCATACAGTTTGCTCTCGAGTTTAATGGATTTGCCCGTTCATCGTTTAAATGAATATGATTTCATGTCTCTCGGCTTTTAAAGGTAAAGTTGATTTTACAGGCGCGATGTTGACAGTTAATAATGAATCTGAGATCCATATCACAGTGCGAAACAGGTTTCCAGAGGTGATTTTGAACTTGCGAATCCACTTAAAAAGTCTATCGACTGAAGCTAAAATTGTATACTAATTTAAATTTAAAAATAATTAGTAGATATTGAAAAAAAATACTTTTGAGCGTTTGTTGGGTTTTGAGCTTGTAAGTAGGGGAATTAAGTTGATCAAAATCATATGGAAGTAGAATTAAAGAAAGGCAAACTTTTTATAGATGCAGTTTTCTCATCCATTGTCTCACCCTGTGGACGTACTAAAAATATATTAATTAAATTCATATATAAAAATTGAGCAGTCACGAGCACCACCACCACTCTGCCACTCTAAAGAGAAGTTAAACAAGGAAAGGCTTATTTAATAGATGCCTGAGATATAGTATTAACAAGGACGTAATTTTGAATCAGCATCAGTTTAAAATAAATTAGAATACGTCTGTTTCAAAATTAACATGTTCAAAGCAAAGATTAGAGTGGCAAAGCTGGGGCGTTGCGAGAATCGAACTCGCGACCTCTCGCACCCAAAGCGAGAATCATACCACTAGACCAAACGCCCGAACTGAAAATAGGGTTCTATATAATATTATTAGTTAATGAAGGAGAAGACAACATTAAGCAGAGTCAGGTGAAATTAAATTACTTTTAAAGTACATTATGTAGCCCGTCTAGCTCAGTTGGTAGAGCGCAAGGCTCTTAACCTTGTGGTCGTGGGTTATAGCCCCACGGTGGGCGTATTCTAAAATTTTACGTGCACGGAGTAGCTTTTCTTGTCTCAGAAAATATTTTCATTTCTGTGAGAACAAAAGAATAGGACTCCCAACAGACAAATTTTCATCAGATTTTCACTTTCCTTTTCCTCTAACAGACCATGTCTTTTTCTGAACAAGAGACTGCAGACAACTTATTTCAGCTACAACACAACCCAAAAACAAGCTAAACAAAGATAGAATCATTATAAGAACAACACTGTTAATCTATGATAGTACCATTTTTATTGAATCAACATAAGATTGAATTGAGCTACAGATAGCCCGAGCACAGAAGAAAAAGCATTGGGATAAGCATACCAAGCTATTGTGTCTTCTTAAAACATTTTCAATCTTTAACATGTTTTCAATTTTAAAATCCAATGATCTTTGAGTAGTTTCATGCAACCCTTAATTTTATACATGTTTGACTCAATATCAACATTTTTCTATAACATGATATTCCCTTGTGCACCTATCTTGCACCAAGATGTATTTTATTGCCTTGCACACCTATCTTGTACCAAGATTAACTATGGAAAACTTTTGCAAAATGGCCTTGTACACATCTACATAATATTTTGATAACTCTACACAACCAAGCATAGGTTAACCACACATGCACACTCCCCAGTAATGTTGCGCATCATCAAGGGTTTGCATTACCTTCAACAACAACACTACTAGCTCATACATCATCTTGCATTGTGCATGGCTTGCACATTGCCATCACATGCATTTCCACCAACATGTTTAGTTCAGCTGTGTATGTGTCCAACGCATAGATGCATCTACTCCACATAATAGTACCAATCAACTGGGACCATATGAGTCCACCACTGGGCATAACCTTGGCTACATGACGAGTACACCATATGTGATGAAATTTGTTAGCCTTTTACTTTTATGCCTAATTAACAACCACATAACCTTTGTACATAGTTTTGGGTATAGAGTAATTTACCAATTCACAATTTATAATACATTTTGCTACAAGCCTTTGCCTATAACCTTACAAAACCACCATTAACATGGATTGCACCTCTCTAGGGCACCTTGTCAAAATAGCTAGATTTTTCCCTACTTGATCATGGGAACATGTTTTCTTACCATAGCCTTTGTAATTATGTGTGCATTTATGCAATTATATCAATGAATGATAACATATTTTTCACACTAATCACATGAATTGTCTTCTTATGGATTGTTTTTCTTGTAAATATTTCACAAAACAAGCACCAAATGGACGTAAATCTATCTCCATTTGTTACACTTCATAATCTTGTTGCTACACACAAGGTTGGCCTCAAATTCTTAGGCTAAAATCAGATCATTCTCATGCCACCTATCATTAGACACGTCTCTCCACATTCAAGACATTACATTGCTATGTTTTTCTTCATGTCATTACCTAGAAGAACTAGGGAGATAATTTTTTGTGAGCCTATCTAGATGAAGAGAATCACTTGCATGAGATGAATCATCTTCATCTCCAATAGTTTCAAATGTTGCTATATACTCTAGAGTCTAGGAGTACCAAGATGCATTGCATAAATATGAAAAGCTTTTGCAAAATAGCTTTCTACACATTTGCATAAGCACATATTTTGATAACTCTACATAGCTAAGCATAGGTTAACCACACATGCACACTCCCTAGCCATGGTGTGCATCAACAAGGGTTTGCATTACATTCAACAATAACACTACTAGCTCTCATGCATCATCTTTGCATTGTGCATGACTTGCACATAGCCATCACATGCATCTTGAATTCTCCAAGGTTTTTGTTTCATTACTACAAATTAAAAAAAATGTTGCTTTCATTATTGTTTGTTCTTCTTTGCAGACGACTAGTAGAGCTCGAATAGGAACCCAACCTAGAAAAAGAAGAGTAACAACAAGTTTTCCTACAGATAAAAGATGAGTTATATTCCAACTAGATGAAGCACCTCTTTTTCATGTTGACAACACTCCACAACCTATTGAGACAATAGTGGAGGTTAGTGCACCTACAAGAAAACATAATAAAACATCATGAGAATGGGAGTGGTTGATCTAGAGGACATGAAAAATATATTAAAGATGTTGAGGATAATGATATGTCCACAAGGGCAACAACAAAGAAATGGAGAATCCTAACAACCACTCTCATCAAGTGGTTAGGTGAGGTCACATCCACATTGAATAAAGGTCTTGCAACTATCTTGAAAGAAAACAAAGAGTCTCTAATTATAGAAAGGTGCAAAGAGATGTTTGTTGTTGGCCATGACCTTGATATTATCAATCTCAAGGAAAAGGTAGCCAGATATTCCTAACTAGATCCAACCATTTTAAGGATGATTTGCCTGGTAAGTCCTGGTGGACTAGGTTTAAAAGGTGCCATACTAAACTCACCTTAAGGATAGTTGAAGGCCTTGACAGAGACATGATACTAAACTTCAAAGCTATTGTCTCTACTTTCTACATGATATTGTCCAAGACATATGATGCAAATACATATGGAGCTCAAAGAATTTGGAACTCTAATGAAACATGTATTAAGGTAGGAAAAATGGTGTCATGAGGGCGTTGGCCAAAAGAGGTAGTAGGAGTGTTTCCTACATCATTCATAAGAGTTGAGAATGGATAACTATTCTTTGTTGTGTTAATGTTGCTAGAAAAAGAATACCATGGTTCTATTGATAAAAATCAACTAAAAAATTACATTGCAAGATGTGAACCAGATGCTTGCATGGTAGTCCAACCCCATGCATAGATGACCAAAGAATTTTTTATGAATTAGTTGCACCACTTTGCATGGTCAGTTCCAAGTGGTGTGTCACACACAAATAAGCACTTGCTAATTCCTTATGGCCATGGAAGCCATTTCATTGTTACAACAATCCAAGAGGCAAGGATGTTGGGTATTGATTTGATTACATTGTTGACATAAACATCACATAAACTACAACCCCTTGATGTGAGTGTGTTTTTAGCATTCAAATCATACTTCAATTCTGAATGAGAAACATGACTTGCAAGTTTTCCAAACATTGAAATCAAAAGGGAAAAATTGCTAGAACTAGGCAACAAGTCATTAAAAAACTCCGATAGTGGAAAATATCATAGCAAGGTAAGTGCACCAAGATGTGATACAAAAAGGGGTTCTTAAGACACCACTTTTTTAAAAAAAAATTGAAACAAAGTCTGATATTCAACGAGACAATGAAGATAGTTACACTCAAAATTTGAAGATGCAACAAGAACAAGAGTTGTATTCCAAATCTACTTTCTAAACTACTATTTTTTTAAAAATAGTGAAGATTAAGGGTTTCAAAAAGGGGGAACACACAAAGTGGTCCTATTTTTTCAAAAAAACATAGCATAGCATCTGGTGTGCTCCCCCTAAAATTTCAACTTTTTTCTTTAGAATTTCAAAAATCGCTTCAATGACAAATTAGCTAACACCATGTAGTTTATGTTGGATTTTTCAACCAATTTTTTAATGAATATATGGTTTTTTACTAATTTTTGAAGTGGACACATCCCGAAAAATAAAAATTTGAGCGTGATGCCCCCTAAACCTTTTGAAAACTAATCGAAAATCATTTATTTTTCAATAAGTGTAGAACAAAGTCTATTTTCTAAAAATGTAATTTGTTTCAAAATTCGATGAATGAGTAAAAAATTATACTCAAAATACCACATGTTGGTTTTTGACAAAAAACGAACACACTAACAAAAGAAATTAAAGATGAAAACGTTAACACAATCAAAATGTGAAAAAAATTATATGGTTAGATAGCTAAGAGAGAGTTTAACGTAATCATAGTATTTTTATAAATTTGCAGTGAAACACATGCAAACCTGATGGAGCATGACCAAAATGTGTGATTTTTTTTAACCTTTTTCAAAAAACATGTCTTTGTCATGAAATGGTCATTTGGGTTGGATTCCCAAGGAAAATCCAACCAAAAGGGTTCGTATTTACCAATGAAAACTATTTGGTGAGTTCCAAATTTAGCGCTTGCTAAATTGCATTTTCATTTGGCAAGCGCCAAATGAAAATGCATTTTTAGAATGATAGAGACAAATTCTCTCTCTTTCTCTCTCTCTCCCCCACTTTGATTAAGGCTTAGAGTTTATGGTTTGCAATTGATGATGAATATTTGAGGTTTTACCTTTCACTCCCTCTCTGCCTCCTTCCCTCTAATCTACCGATACTTCCCTTTCTCTCTACACTCTCTAGGTCTCTCTCACCCTCTCTACCTTGCCTTCCCTCCTTACCCACATCTCTATCCCTACCTCCCTACCTCTCTCTTCTTCTCTCTCCCTTTGTTATTATTTCTCTCCCATCTATCTCCATTCTCTTGATCACTACCTCTCCCTCCCATCCTCTCTCTGTCCACATATCTAGGTGTCTCACTCCTTCCCTCTTTACCTCTCTCCCTCTCCCTCCTTGTCTCGTTACCCACCTCTCTCCCCCCTTTATCTCTCTCACTTCTATCTCTCCCCCTATGTCTCTCTCCCCTCTCTTCCTAAGATGTAGGTCTCTCACCTCTATATCTCTCCTTTCTCTAGTTATTTCCATCCCTCTCCACCTCTCTCCCTCCCTCCTTACCCCTCTTTCCCTCTCTAGTTATTTCCCTCCCCCTCACCTCTCTACCTCTTCGCTCTCTAGGTCTCTCAGTCACTCCTTGTCTACCTCTCCATCCCTCCTTAGCCCTCTTTTTATCTTTATTCTTCTCTCTCCCTCCCCTCTTTACGTCATCACCTCTCTATCTCCCTCTCTAGGTCTCTCGCTCCCTCCATGTCTATAGGGTTGAGGGTGTAGGGTTAAGGGTTGAAGGTATAGGGTTAAGTGTATATGGTATAGGGATCAAGGTTGAGGAAATTGGGTATATGGTCGAGGGTATTAGGTTTACGATTGAGGGTATAAGGTATATGTTTAGGGTTGACCATTTAGGGTATAAGGTTGAGGATATAAGGTTTAGGGTATAGGGTTGAGGGTACATAGGGTATAGGGTTTAGGGTATAAGGTATAGGGTTGAGGGTTGATGGTGTAGGGTATAAGGTTTAAGTATAGGTTTGAGGGTTGAGGGATAGTGTTCAGGGTTAAGGGTATAAGGTTAAGTGTGTAGAGTATAGGGCTTAGGCTTGAGGATATTGGGTAAAGTGTTGTGGGAGTAAAATGGAGATTTGAAGATGAAGCTTGGTGGAGTGTTATAATAATCAAACTGGTTATGAAGGCGCATGGTTTAAGGGTGTACTCATTGATGTTGGGCCTCTCAAATCATGTGATGATTGTAGAATTATTAGTGTCCAATATGAGGAATTTGAGAAAGAAGATAATCAACCCTTAAGAGAGAGCCTATGCCATGATCATTTGAGGTCAATATCAACTCTAATGCCATTACCCAACAATTTAGTTGTGATTGGTTCTATGGAAGCATTTCACAATGATTTTTGGTGGCGTGCCATTGTCCTAGATTTCCCATCAACTTTTGATGCTCCTCAATAGAGTTACTTTCTCAATTTCCTAGACACTACAACCTAGGGAAACTATGAAGCTAAGGACCTCCACCCCTATCAAGAATGGGTCATGGGTAGGTGGATCTTACCACAGGTGGTATTACTAAGATCCTCATAAATGCATATAAATTTGCTTTAACTTAAAATTTTTATAACGTATCAACTTATTTGAAGTATTTACATTTTCACCTGTTTGATTATGATCTTGAAATTTTCCTTCACCAACAAATTATTCATTGCTTATATGCTTCTGCCACTTACCCTTACCCTAGGAAGAAGCAAGGGCTATTTTTTTCTCCCTAAATTTTTTATCATCTGTATTCTCTCCTACTGTCACATGTTCAACTAAATTTTCAAAATTATAGCACGAAGGTCTTTTGATACCTCTACAAGCACAAACTACATGATCATCAGAAAGCCCACTCCCTTTATTTTTGATATCTACAGTGAAGCAAGAAAAATTACCTGTAATTTCATTGTTAATAGCATTCAATCCACCCTTTCCAATCTTTAGGGTATCATTCAATCTTTTGCTTCAAGGCAACCACTATGGAAAAGGTTTTAATTTTTAGGACTTCCAACATTTTTGTCGATCCCTAAAAACCCATTATCCTTTCCATTGGTATTATAAGCGTTGTTATGAAAACCAACTCTAGTTGTAGGAATGCCAATTTTCTCTTGCTCCAATTTCAATTTTGATTTAAGATCCAGCTTAAATTTTTCTCCCTTTCTTTCCTTTCTCACTAAATCTAAGTGTTCTTTCCATTTGATAAGACATGCCTCTTTGTGAGGAGCTTCATTAGTACAATTTTCAATACTCGTGTAAAGAGGAGCTTCAACATTCCTTATTTTAAAGATTTCTTTTTGTTCTTTTTACCTTGTGAGGACCTAGGTATATTATTTTGTGAGCCAATAACTTTAGAACTAGAAACATGATCTTGAAGCAATACCTTATAATTAGTGACAATATTATCTATAGTGTTTAACCTGTCATCAATTAGTTCCAACATTTTACGATATTGTGATGATATAGGTGGCATATGAGGAGTGCTAGCAACTACCTCGTTCAATCTAGAGAAGATTTCCTCAAGATTCAACCTTCATTAGGACTGTCCCTATCCCCCTCTATCTAGCTCACTGCTCTCTCTCCCCATCCAGGTATAAGATATAGGGTGTAGGATATAGGGTATAGGGTTTAGGGTATCGATATAGGGTTCAGGGTACAAGATTGATGGTACAAGGTTTAGGGTAATGTGTAGGGTATAGGGTTTAAGGTATTGGTATAGGTTTTAGGGTACAAGATTGATGGTACAAGGTTTAGGGTGTTAGTGTAATTAATTAATTATTACACTTGCATAACTTAGGTAATATTTTAATTCCTAGGTTAATTATTCTCATCCTTATCTTATTGAGCTATCTTGTTGCTTAAGATAAGATTAGGGTTATGCATACTTTTCTTTTATAAAACAAATCATCTCATGTAATTATGAATTCCTGAATAATAATTATTTGCACATCTTCTTTCAATAGCTTTGCTTTTTCTAATTTTCTCTTATGTAGAAGGTTTTTGGTTTGCATGTCTAATCTTGGTTTCTAACATGGTATCAGAGCCTTGATTTGCAACCCCTTCTTAGCTTTTTTGGAGAGATTCAATGTAGAGTTCGTTTGGGGTTCCTCGAGGGATATGACCTTGAGCATTTTTGTGGTACATTCTGGAGCAAAACAGATATCGTCATCGCGTTCGCAGCACCCAAAAACCCTAAGATTGCTTGTCGTTTTTCTCAAATTAGAGTAATTGCAATGAGAGGCAATTTTTTTAAAAGGGCATGCAGATCTGTATAGACCTCTGCCCTTTCTGTCTCATTTTTCGTGCTAGGTGAAATGTACAGGGTTATCAAATTTTTTTATTCTGGTTTTATTTTCTTTCTAGATTTTTTTTAAATTGTATCAAAAAGCAAAAAAAAATTAAAAGCTTTTTGAATTTGTTTCAAAAAAAAGGAGATTTTTTTTTAAAGGCATTAAAATCCTGCGGTTGCAGGGTACGTCGTACCTTGCCGCAACAGGCCCGTAGGCCTACCAACCGCAAGGCAGCGTGGTCCTCTACCGCCGGCCTTCTACGACCGTCCATTCAAACCGCCAACCTTTCAAACCGCTAACGGGTCTTCATTCTTTGGCAGCTACAAAAGATTTTCCGACAACCTCTGACAATCTTTGGTGGCTCACAGCACAAAAAACGACGAAACTTAGACAAGGAATATTCCCTTTCATTTTAGCATATTCCGGCGACATGGCGTTTCCAGACAGCCATCAAGTTTTTTGCAGGGTGGCATTTTTTTCACTGTGACAGTCAGATGGCCGTCAAATTAAAGCTCATGAACTGATGACGTCAGCATGATGTCATCATACAACCGACCCTCTTTAACCCTCCTAACCCTAGTTTGCCTTCAAGGAGCTATTTTTTTTATTTTTGGCATAACTTGGGCATATAGTATCGAAATCGGGCAAACAAGATATCGTCAGAAAGCTGGCAAACCCAATTTTCTAATGGTGTAGTTTGTTCTCAAAAAAATTTCTATTTGGTGGGATTTTTTACTTGTTGAATTTAGATGTTCATATTTTGGTTTGGAGGGCATATCTTTTGACTCGGTGATCCTTTTTTCACCATTCTTGCAGCGTTGAAAAGTTGGTTCAGTCTTCTACACAGATCTGAGGTCTATTTTTATTTTTTGTTTATGCATGTTTGCATTCTCTCCTTTTACAATCATTGGGTTATTGTAATAAATGAACTGAGATAAAGTTCCATCAGGAGGGTTTCTTGCATAATAATATGATTAGAGTGTGCATGCACTTTGATCTCATCTTGTTTTAGCTTGACACATATTAGATTCACATCGGTTCACACTTTAGATTGGGAGCCTATGGTTATTGATCCACATTGGTTTAAATCCTTCTCAGTTTGAGGGCCATGTTTTTAAGGTTAATGTTCCAGAGTCTTTATGGTACTTGTTCCCATGGAAGAGTTTTAGTCTCAGTTTGGCATCGGCATCGAGATACACGGTTTCCAGATTCTGTCATCATTTCATCTACTGTTGCTTCACAAATTTCGGGGTTGTTTTAATTTGTGAGTTTTCCAGTTTTCCGTGGCATCGGGTCTGCTGTCACATTATTATGATTCCGCTTTAGTTTCTTGTAGACAAAAGTATTTTTCATTGCTTGTCGGATTGCGGTTCCAGTGTTACTCCATAGTGTTCTTCCAGTGCTTCTTTGCAACAGTCATCACATTGTAGGGGGGTTTTGTCCCACTGGGTTTTCCAGCTCTACCTCATTATTGCATTTGTACATGGGTACCTGATTAGGCCTTGTTGTCGGGACCCATGATTCATGCTTTCTTGCATTCATCTTAGTTTTAGGTACATGCTTTTTTAGTCTCCCTAAGTTGCACTTATGGGGGGTGTTAGTGTAATTAATTAATTATTACACTTGCATAACTTTACTTAGGTAATATTTTAATTCCTAGGTTAATTATTCTCATCCTTATCTTGTTGAGCTATCTTGTTGCTCAAGATAAGATTATGGTTATGCATACTTTTCTTTTATAAAGAAAATTATCTCATGTAATTATGAATTCCTAAATAATAATTATTTGTGCATCTTTTTGCAATAGCTTTTCTTTTTCTGATTTTCTCTTATGTAGAAGGTTTTTGGTTTGCATGTTTGATCTTGGTTTCTAACATAGAGTACATAGGGTATAGGGTTTACGGTATAACATATAGGGTATAAAGTTTAGGGTTTAGGGTTTAAGGTATAGGTTTTAGGGTTAGGGTACTGGTATAGGGTTTAGGGTTTAGGGTTTAGGGTACAAGATTGATGGTACAAGGTTTAGGGTACATTATAGGGTATAGGGTATAGGGTATAGGGTATAGGGTTTAGGGTATTGATATAGGGTTTAGGGTACAAGATTGACGATACAAGGTTTAGGGTACACAGGTGAAATGAAGAAAAAGGTAAGTGGGTGTTCAATATGGAATGATTAAAAGGTTTAAACACACTTACTCTTTCCCTAGTTTCATTAGAAAAAGAGATCTCCATTTAAAGATAGGATTGACTTTTAACCTTGAGGTGAGTCAACCCTATTTTGGGATCTTGGATCTCTACTTTCTTATGATAGAAAATGACTAAAATACACTTTTGGGAGAGAAAAATAAAATACTTGATGAACTCAATTGTATGATGCAAAAATTGAAATGAAAAATATAAGGATAGCACGAACATAAACAATAAATTTTAGGAAATTTTGAGAAGGGAAAAGTGATATGTACTAGGCTCCAAAAGTGGGTTCTAAGTGTCTTACAAGGAAAAATTTTCCCTAGGGAAAATGAGTCTCTATATAGGGGTCCAAAAACTTTTTAAAAAGTCCTCAGATCCGCATATAGGCTTCAGATTTCTCCAGATTCCACTATCTAAAATTCAGAAATAAAATCTATAGGCGAGTTTTTGTGACTTGACAACTTTACAAAATTTCTCTTTTGATCCAATTTCAATCCTTCTTCACCTGTAAATTTGCACACACAAAGAGAAGAAAAATGTTTGTTTTTGGTTGAATAGGGATTTTCCTTGGTCAAACACCGGTTTGATAATTAAACCTTGATAAAATAATGACAAATGAAAGGAATTTTATGAATAAACAATGCTATGTCACAACTCACCAAACCATTAATGGCTTCCCTTAGAGGACTGAAGTCTAACGCATATCTCTAAGGCTTGGATCTTGCATGAATTGGCTTGATTGGGTGCTTGATTTGACACTTGATTTGATGCTTGAATGTTTGAAACCTACATCACAATGTTAGCTCCAAAATATGACATGAAGATGTATAAACTTTAAAATGATGATATAATATTGATTGTTGTTGTAGATGACTGATAAATCTGCTCCTCAATGCTCTTGACAATAATATTTTCCCTGGTGAAAGTTGCCTTGATGCTAGATGTCTTGAATTGATAAAATAACTATATGTATTTATAGGTGTTTGTCTAATTTCCCAAAAATAGATTCCAAAATTCGACGATTGAAACTTGAATTTGAATCATTAAAATGCCACCAAAAACATATTAAAAATTGGGTCTTAGCACTTAAGGAGGAGGGTGAATGGGTCTTAGGACCTAAATCTAGGACACATAATTTCCGAGGTGTTTAAATTAATGATGGCAATTGTTTAATATAAGTTTCCCTTTCGGAAAACAAGAATAATAAGGCTTTGGAATGCATAATTTAGGCAATTAGAAGCTCAATTAAGTCCAATTAATTGTGGGACCCAAACATAGTGTGAAAATGTAAAGTACATTTTTCTACACAACAACGTATAGGGTTTAAGGTATTATAGGGTTTAGGGTATTGTCTTTATGGTTGACAGTATAAGGTATAAGGTATAGGGTTGAGGGTTTAGCATATAGGGTTATAGAGTTAAGGGTATTAGTATAGAGTGTGTACACTTTAGGGTTAGGGTACTGATTATAGGGTTAAGTGTATTGGAAGTATGGTTGAGGGTATAAGTTGAGGGTGTAAGGTTTAGGGTTGATGGTATAAATATTGTAAAAAAATATGAACAAAGCTTGCAATATGAACTTTAATCAATAGTAATTGCAAATATGAATCCAAATATTAACCCTTAATATGAATGCGATTGCAAAATCAAAACAAGAAAAGAAAACTATAACACACGAGACCATATTTACGTGGAGAAACCCCTAAGGGAAAAAAATCCACCACAAAAGAGAAAGGAAAGTATATTACTAATCAAGAGAGATTAAAATAGTAACACACTTCTCTGAATAACTCTGTAGAATCCGACAACACCCTATTACTAGCAAAACTAAATGAATAACTCTAGCTCAAGGCCCCAATTTATAGAAACTGGTGGGGATGAATACCACCATGGTATCACCAAACAAAATGCAACAAAACTACATGGAAAAACCCATTACTACCTCCTTTCCAACCACCTAAACCACCCAAAATAGCAACTTTCATAAGGCATCTCTCATGCATGGGTGCCTAGGGAAGGAATATTTCATAAATACAATCATAAATGGTGTCATAGTCGTCATAGAATCTTATGATAGTTGTCATAGTGTCATAGATACTCTTACAATTTATGATGGATGTCATAACCCTCCAAAAATAGGAGATTCCAAATGGAAGACCTAGCCATTTTTTCCTTTTCCTAGAAGAAAAACAGTAACTATAACTTTGTCTTCATATGAGTTCTTTCACCATCGTCGGTTAAACAATTTCACCTCTTATGGGTAATTTACAAAAAACATTAGGAAAATAACTAATTTCACCTCAGATGTCATAACCCTCCAAAAATAGGAGATTATAAATGGGAAACCTAGCTATTTTTTCCTTTTCCTAGAAAAATAGTAACTATAACTTCATCTTCATATGAGTTTTTTCACCAGATCGTTGGTTAAAAAATTTCACCTCTTATGGGTAATTTACAAAAGAAATTCTCCCATTGGACATCATACAATGTAAATTACACCCATAGAGATACACCAACATGAAATTAAGTATAATGATCAAGGTGCATGCTCTGTTTGCACCAAGAAAACTTATATGTGGTTGTTGGCTTCATGAGTGAATTTGCAACATTATCCAAAGTGTCAATTTTTTCAATCAAGGCTTGTCCATTCTCAACCATTTCTCACATAAAGTGATACTGAACATCATCATGCTTAGTACGAGCAGGATACATAGGATTCTTAGCCAAATATATGGCACTCTGATTGTCACATCTAATCCTCACTGTCCTACAGTAAAAACCAATACCAATACCAAGTCTCTATATCCAAACAACCTCCTTAGAAGCATGAGTAGTAGCCATATGATCTGCTTTAGTGGTGGAAAATGCAACTGTAGTTTTTTTTTTACTCATCCAATTCATTGCACCTCCAAACAAAGTAAACACATAGCCACTAGTGGACCTTCGAATATCCAAGTCACCTGCCCAATCTGCATCAACAAAACCCTGTATGTCCAATGACTTATCCATTTTATCAATACCATGATAAACCAAACAACAATAAAAAGTACCTCACAAGTACCTAAACACCCTTTTAACAAAAATCTAATGCTCTTTACTAGGGTTAGACATAAACCTGCTTAGAACTCCCACTGCTTGGGCTATATCTGGTCTAGTACAAATCATTACATACATAAAACTACCAACGACACTAGCATAAGGAACATTAGACATCTCTTCAATATCATCATCAAAATTAGGACACATGTCCATACTCAACTTAGTACCAATTGGAAATGGAATATTTATTGGTTTATAGTCCTGCATTTTAAACCTTTGAAAAATAGTATCAACATACTTACTCTGACTTTCCCAAGAATATATCTAGTAGCCCCCAAATCCTTCATATCAAATGTGCTAGAAAGTCGATTCTTAAGTTCTCTAATCATCACCTTGGCGTTACCCATAAACATGTCATCAACATGCAAGACAATGATTAGTATATGATCATCAATAACCTTAATATAAACACAATGATCCTCCTCACTTTTAATAAAACCCAACTTCAATGAAAATGCATCAAAATTCTAGTACCACATCCTGGGAGACTATTTCAAACCATATAAATCTCTCTTTAACCTGCAAACCAAGTGTTCTTTTCCTTTCACAACAAAACTGTTAGGCTATCACATAGAAATTTCTTCTTCAAGATACCCATGCAAAAAAGCAGTTTTAACATCCATTTGCTCTATTTCAGAATCATAAGCAACAACAATAGATAATATGAATATAATATAAGTTAACTTGGCAACAAGAGGGAAAATTTCATCAAAATCAACTCCCTCTCTCTGGGAGTAGCCCTTGGTCACTAATCTAGCCTTGTACCACTCTAATCAACCATTTTCTCCAAATTTCTTTTTAAATACCCAATTGCAACCAATGGGCTTCCTTCTTTGGGAAAACTTACAAGATCCCAAGTATAACAACTATCCAAAGCCATCATCTCCTCCTGCATGGCCTACATCCAAGACTCACTTTCTTCTGAAGAAAGAGCCTCCCTGTAGGCTCTAGGTTCATCATCAGTACTCAACAAATAAAAAACACAATGAAAATTCGATGGGCTATACCTATCAACTAGATTTCATTGTCTTGTGGATCTTCTCAAGGTAGGAGTAAGGGGTTCTTGTTGTTCTTCTTCTGTATGCTCATCCTACACATCATCTAAACTTTCTAAACCCTCTTCTTCTTCTCCATCCTCTAATCCATCTTATTGTTCTTCCACATGTGCATCTTCCCACTTTTCAATCTTCATTTCAAAGTGCAGTGTTTTTTTCTTATCTTTCTCCTTTGGTTGTTCTTCACCTGAGTAAGCTCTAAATTCCCTGAAAATTACATCTCTAGAGAAAACCATTTTACGGGTTACTAGATTCCAAAGGTTATAACCTTTTACATTCTCACCGTAACCAACAAAGATGCATTTATATGCTATTGGATCCAACTTAGAACGCTTCTCTTGAGGCACATGAACAAAAGCCTCATAACCAAAGACCCTTAAATCTGAAACAAAAGGATTTCTACCTATCCACACATCGTAAGGAGTTTTATCAACAAGAGCTAAAAAAGGAGATCTATTAACCAAATAACATGCAATACTTACAACTTTTGCCCAAAAGCATCTATCAAGCTTAGCACCACTCAACATGCTCCTAGCTCTTTCCATTAAGGTTCAATTCATTCTTTCTACTACCCCATTTTTTTGAGGTGTATAAGGTGTAGTATTTTGTTGAACAATACCTGTATGCTTACAAAACTCATCAAATTCCCTAGAACAATATTCACCCCCATTTTCAGATCTCAACACCCTTATCTTATAATCCGTTTTCATCTCAACTAAGGCTTTATATTCCTTAAAATTAGTGAAAAATTCAAATTTTGTATGCGTAAAATAAATCTAAGTGTATCTTGACACATCATCAATGAAAGTAACATAATAATGAGATTTTCCAAAAGATTCAACATCCACTAGTCCAAACACATATGAATGAATGATCTCTAATAATCTCTTAGCTTTATTAGTCCCATTAGGAAATGATGATCTATTCTATTTACCAAACACACAACACTCACAAAAATCATTTTAACCAACATAATAATAAAAAAAATAGTCAACCAACTTCTTATTCAAAATAGTCTTAAGACCTTTTTCACTTATGTGACCCAATCTATGGTGCTACAATATACATGCATTTCAATGCCAATTACATTGGTAGAATTACAAAAAGTGGATGCATTAAGCCTAAATAAAGTCCCTACCCGAGATCCTTTGGCAATCACCAAACTCCCTCTTACCAACCTGCAACTAGACTTGTCAAATATCACATGCATTCCAAAATTATTCAACTTGGATACTGAAATTACGTTTCTCACAAGTCCTAGAATATGTAAAACATGATCAAGGGTTTTAACCCTCCCATCACTGAAACACAACTTTACCTTTCCCTTACCAACAATATTCTCCATGCTATCATCACCAAGGAAAAATTCTCCTCCATCATAAGCTAAACATGAAGTAAACCACCCCTTGTGAGGAGTCATATGGTAGGAGGCACCTAAATCAATAAGCCAAGAATCATTACTAATAGTGTTAGAAGAAATAAACAAAGCATCAAAATCACCATATTTAGAGGAATTTTTTGTGGAAGTATCCAAACTCTCTTTCTTGTTCATATACTTCTTTTTCACATGCCCTCTTTTACCACAGTTCCAACACTTTACTCTTCTCAAGGGTTTTAAAACGTCCTTTAGACTTGTCTCTTTTCTTGTCCCCTTTCGGCCCTCCCTTTTCTGTGGACCTTCCTCGCACATGGAAGGCATCTTGGGAGCCTGCATTCATGTAATTTCTCCTCATCTCTTCCAAAAGAAGTATTGCAATGAGATTATCCATCTCTGGTGCTATACCGCCACCACTTATGGAAACAATTAGATTTTCCCAAGATCTGAGTAAAGAGTAAAGCAACAAAATACATTTTTCTTCTTCTTCTAACTTAACATCTATTGATGCAAGCTGACTTAAAATCATATGAAAATAATTTAAATGTCTTGCAATAGAATCACCATCCTTCATTTTTAGAGAATACAAATATCTTTTAAGATACAACTTATTAGTTAAACTTTTAGCTTGATAGATATCACCTATCCTCTTCCACAAATTGTATGTAGTGGCTTCTTCTAAAACATTCAAGAGGATGGAATCCACAAGACACAAATGAATGTTTGCATGTGCCTTCTTATCCATTTTCTTCCAATCTTCATTAGACATTTTATTTGGTTTCGTTTGGTTCGAAACTACCAACCATTGATCTCTCTCTTGAAGGAGATCCTACATCTTCAACTTCCACATCTCGTGACCAATGCCATTGAACTTCTCAATATCTAGACAAGAGGTAGAAGCCATGGTTTACAATCTGTTAGAACCTCCACATTTTGTGTAAATTCACCATCCTAACAAGCTATGAACCCAGTAGGTGAAATTCCAAGTGTGTAGAATAATCAGGTTCCATGATTGAAATCACCTTGCAAATCCATTTTAGGCCCGACTAACACTAATTTTTTTATTCAAATCCCAAACTTGTCATATATGCTTTGGGTAATCCACATATACCTTGAGTCAACTATCAAAATTTGTATAGGTTTACCCTAAATTGTTAACTTTGAGTCCATAATGGAACATATTCTAACATTGGCCTATTGGTGTTTTGTTCTTCATAGTTATTGTCCATGTAGGTTCATACATGTATTGTATTGCACATTTGAAGCAGCATGGAGTAGCATCAGAGTGACTATATTATGTCGAAGAAACCCACTTTTGGGTCCCTTCAATGGTCTGAAGAGAGCATCATCGATGCATAACAACATATCAAAGAGAATATGCTATGTTCAAGAGACCCATCCCATTGTCTCTTCAAACACCCGATTGACAAGAAAGGGAAATACATTGTTGAAGAGATTATGTCATTTTGGTGGTAGTTAGTTCAAGGTCTGTTCGATGGAGCGGTATGCATGAAGGAAGTGAATGTTGTCGAAGATAATATGGTATATCGAAGAGAGGTGGTCAAAGGTCTATTCGATGGGGCGATACACTTTAAAGACTTAGCATCTTACGGTTCGAGGAGAGAAGGAAATATCAATGGAACAATAGCAATAGTTGTTGTAAAGATAGCCTTATTTTTAACATGCACTATTCCAACTAAACTGCAACTCCTTGAAAATATGGGCCAAAGCATGCAAAAAATTGCCTCGTTTATGTCAATCCACCCATGAGAATTGGAACTCCTCTGAAACTGAAAGAAAACCTCCATAATTTACTCCACTTGCATGATTAGATCCTCAGTTGACTTCACTTATACTCTTGCATGAATTTGAGAAGAGCTTAATTTAATTAAATATTAAAAATAATCATCAAATGATTATTTTAATATTTTAACCGTTGGTAATAACTTCTTAAATATTGAAGTAATAACTATATTACTTTTAATATTTAATTGAATGTTTGATTTTTTCATAAACACCATGCAAAGTGTACGGGCCCCTTCAGCATGATTAGGTCAATTGACCCTAAAGAGTCAAGACCATGAAATATTCAAAAAGTGAAATGATTTTCTTTTTAATTTCCAAACAAAAGTCAAGAGAACACATCATTCGAATTAGGGCTTTTGAGAGCACTCGAACCCTAAAACTCATCATTCATTTTGCATCTTGAATTCTAGAGGAAAAGAAAAGTAAGCTGCTGCACCGCCATGGTGAATAGAGTTTGAGTTGATGCTGGTCATTTTCGCATGGTTTTGGGCCTCCTTTTCAGAGATATTTTGTTCTGCTCGAATTTGGCTTTGGAGTTATCACCCTTTCTTGGAGTTGGACTTTTAGTTCTTTTTGCATGCCTTTTGGAAAGGCTTTTTGTATATATTGAAAAACTTTACTGTTTTTTGCCAGTTCTTGTTTTTCAGCCTTTGCATTCTGCAAAGTGAGGCATTGTAACTCAACACTTTTTTATTCAAGAATCGTAATAGAGCTTTCAGCATAATTTTTCCTTCTCAATACTTCTTGAGTTTTATTGTCACATAAATGTTTTGATTTAAACACTGTGATTTATCTCGAATCCTTTGTTTTATCGCATTAATGCTTTAAAAAACAAGAAAGATTTCATGCTATAATTCAAGCTGCATGCTGTGTTTAACAAAAAATCAATCATTTGTATCTGTGAAAATCTGGTTTTCCTTTTACAAAACATTGGATTTTCAAATCTTCATGTGGAATATTGGTGAATTTCATGATTTTAGTTGAGTTGTGAGATAAATTTAGAACTTTAGAATCAAAATTTAGGTGCAATCACCTCTCGTAGCTTTAAGATTTCAATTCAAGCAAGCTTTCTATCTCTTTCCCAGCCAAGTTAGTTATATTTTAGGAGGTTTTTATCAGGGAACCAGCCCTCTCTGGAGATTGATTCTCAAAATTAGGCAACCCACAGGCCTGAGAATCATTCCATGTTTCAACAGATTGCTAGATTTAAATAATCGAGTGTTCGAGTACAATCTGATTGACAACAGTTTTTGGCATGCCCGGTGGGACTCTGAAGCACACTTCAGAGAAAGAATTCAAGAGTTCAAGCTGTTGTCCTGGTATATACAACAACATATTTTCACCTTTTAGAGGTACAAATTATACCTGGCGACTCCGAGTACAATCCACTGGTTTCAGCAGACGAAGTGCTGGTATGTTTCAACCACAAGCTTAATATTCTAATTTCCAACATTTATATGAGTAAGAGATAGATTTTCATAGTCAGCGTGTATACCCACTTCCGTTTCATGAAAATACTGTCAACCAATCACCCTATTAGCCATATCGGGCCAGTCAAGCTGCTGGTTTTATCCCAAACAACCATGCAACAACATCCTATCAGCATGCTAAACATGCTTACCTCCCACCCACCCCTACTCAGCCTTTGGATCCACATTCAGATATCCAAAATCAGCTCCAAGAGGTTGGTTATATGAAAAGTAACATGAATAACATGAAGGACATACTATCAGACATCGCAAAGCAGATAGAAGAGTTTAAGAGGCAGCAGGAGCTTGACACACAGCAACGGGAATTAGAGTATCAAACCTACCTTCATGAGCAGGAATTGGAGATACAAAGGAGACAGTTTGAAGAAAAGCTCAAGAGGGAGTTAGCTACAAAGGAAGATCAGATCAAGTCTTTGCTTCCTCAAAAGCATGATATCCAAACAGTTTCTTGCTTTCCAGATCAATTTCAAGAGGAAGAACTTTCAAGGTATGCAATTCCAAATTTTACAACCATTCATCCTTCGCAAGTGGAGAAAGCTAATCTAGTACAGCCTAGTGTGGTTACAGAGCAACCCATTGATAAGGACACCTTATTCCTCATGGAGAAGGTCAGAAATGTAAATCCATTGCATTTAGCTTTGGAAGTTTATCGATTAGAGCAGCAAAAGAATGAACAGAAGGAGCAAGAAGTTGTTGTTGCTTGTACTGTGTCCCCAGCTCAAAATATTACATGCAAAGAGGATATTGGTTCAAGCTCAGCGCTGAATCCCTTGGATTTTGACTCATTTGAAAAAAATTCTAATGCTATTTATAACGTGGCTGAAAGTAGAGTACAAGAATTACCAGTCAAAAATCTTCACTTACAAGATTCCTAGGCTTCATTTGAGAAGGCACCGCATGAGGAGGAGCGGTCAGTTTATTTGTTTGATCAATTACCTGGTTTTATTGAGCAAACTGAAAAGAGTACACAGGAGCCTAACTTACCAGTCAATTTGAAACACTCAGAAGATATTCCAGAGCATGATGTGTTGTTGTTTCGAGATGAGATTGAGACCTCAATCCGTTTGAGACAGCAAGAGTGCATTTCTGTTTTGGAGGTTAATGAGAATAATCAACATGATGTTTCCCAGATTGAACAAGCAAGCAGATTAAAACTTGTGTTTCAAGAGGATGATCTTCAATCTAAGGTAAGCCCTCTCATGCCGCAAAGTAATGAAGATGATGAAGAAGCCCTGTTTTGGAATGACCTTGAATCCTTTGTTTCAAGCTTAGATGATAAACAAGAGCAAACTGAGCATGTTTATGTAGAGAAAATTGAAAGTGAATCTTAGAATTATTCTAATTTATTTGATGAACTTCCTCAATTTGTTGATGAAAATGAGGATATCACATGCATGCTAATATCAGTACCTACTTTTGGGCAGCAGAATGACAAAGCTCATCTAGACTTTATGCACAATTATGTTTTAGATGAGAATATGTTTTCAAACATCATAGAGAATTTTTGTTCTAACATTGATGACAGTTTGGTGCCATATGAGCCAGCAGTATATGATCAACTTGTTTAGATCAAAGAGTCACACATTCCTTCATTTCATTTATGTGAACCATCTCTTTCAAATCAGACTAAAATAGAGGCAGCAAGAAGGAAAAAGGAAAATCTTACACTACATGCAGTGGAGCAGTCTAATCAGCAGGATGGAGTGCCAACAGTGTATAAACAAGAAGACAGCAGTAAGAGGCCAAACCTTATGCCTTCAAAAGGGTGTCCGATCAAGTATTTGTCGAAGGAGGAGTCTACAGAATTACCACAAGTCATGGTTCTGCCAAAGCATGTGATTGCAACTGCGCAACAACAAGTTAATCTTATTCATATGCCTCAGACTATCATCTTTAACGATTAGTCAGATAAGGAAGGTATGCTTTTTACGATGATCCAAACTATGCTGACAACAGTTTTTGAACAAAAGGAGCAGCAGTTAATCAAATGTCTATACTTATTTTTGATTAATCTTACGGATTTGAAGCATCCTCTATTGTTAAGAAAGGGTAGCTATTTCTCACAGCCAGTAAATGGTCATGTCTAAGCACTAACACTGTTTGGTTAGTGTAGGGTAGGGTAGAGTTTTCAGTTATGCTTTCAATAAGTGCCCCGTGGCACGTTTTCGTTCCAATTTTGTTTTGTTTTCAATAAGTGCAGTTGCTGCACCTGGTTTTTAAGATTCTTTCTTCAACAGAATTGCAATAGTTTCTTTCAAGTTTGCATTTTTGAAGCTGAGTTACAGTTTTCTAAGTTTAAGCAAAGGTTTTCAGAAGTCTGAAGAGCAGAGATTGACTCCATGCCCAATGGATATGCTGGTCTATTGTGTTTAGCAGGCAAACACTCCGCAAAGGTCACCAAGTTGTTACCTATTTTTCACTCCGAGCTCAAACAAGTAGAGTTGAATGAAGTTCATCATTTATAGGTACAGAAAGTTTTCATGTTTTGCTGATTAAGTGTTCATTGATCATCATTGAGATCATCTTACATATGAATCATAGTTTATTGTGCAAACGTTTAAGACAAAACATTGAGAAAATTTGCATAGTGATGCTTTTATTCATTTTGTGAAATGTTAAATCTCGCACAAGCCGCAAGAGTAACTGAGATTGTTTCTGGCAATCAAGAGATGAATACAAAATTTAAATGCACAAACTACACAGCTGAAAATAACATAAGAGTAAAGGAGAGAAGCAATTCATCATTTCCTGTAATGATGAATCACTTTGTTGGTGCTTCTAGCCGTCATGCCTCCAAGCAGCTGCAACCTCACTTCATCGTTCCATGAACCTGCAAAATCGTTAAGGAGATGGTATTAGAGTTATACTCTAAGACAATGGTGAATTACTTTCTGCCTTATGCCTATGCTAAAGATAGGAATGTAACTTGCGTTAAACCGAGCATTCATCAGATAATTGCAAAAGATCGAGAGGAAAGACATAATTCAATGGAAGCTTTCAACTTCTTTTATTTTGCTAACATGTTTGTTTCAGTGTGCAGGAACAAGTCATCATGTTCGAGTTCATTTCATCAGATATGTGGAGTAAAACGGGCTCCCACAAGGGTTGAGCCCAGCATATCAAAAGGATACACTCTCAAGTTACATATGAGAGTTCTTTAACATTGTCAAAACAGTCATCAAAAGAGCTATTGAAATTAAGAAATAGTCAAATAACCAGCTTTATCTCAAACAAATTCAGGAAAAGCATCTTTATCGTACAGTATAATTTCGCTTTTCATATCAAGAAAGGATCAATCAATATTACACTCATCAGTTTCATATTCTTTTCAGCTCTACTTTATTTTATTTTTATTTTTCACATTACATCTAAATAAAGTATTGGAGCCTCTTTAGATCGAAGAGAAATAGATCATAGCATCAAGACAACTTTGATAATACATGGAGAAATAAGTAAACAGTCTTGCATGTTTTCAGCGTTCATACTTTGAGCTGGGTGAATGAAGTATTATATTCATAGCTGGAAGGAATACAAATCTGGAAAATGTACGATGATCATAAAATGCTAGAAAAGCATTATCGAATAAGTGAGTTCAATTAGCTTATGAATTAAGTGGCAAATGTTTTCCAATATGGGAAAGAGTGAAAGTTACAACTGAATCAAAAGTCTGATTATACATGGGGCAGCAATTATGGCTTAGACAGCATTCTACAAGCATGTGTATTTCAAATACCAGATGAGAAATATCAAGACATTAAACATGAAGACTTAACAGAGGCAATTTGTAGCAGCATCAAGTACAAATTTGTAATGGTGTAGTCATGGAGAATGAGCAGCAATGCCAATCTATTGATAAGAATCAACTAAAGGAACAAAATCAAATGACTGATTTATCTTCTCAGCTTAAGGACAACCATGGTAGAAATGATAATGTACAGCAATCTCAGAGAAGAAAGTGACCAGATGGATGTTCATATCAGTCAAATATTGAAGCGGAATATCATCAAAGAGGAAGCAGTTCATATACAAGGAAGCTTGAGTCTATGCTATTGCTATGAGTGGGCAAAGATATCGTGGGACAGCGACAATTAAATAATCTGAGTTCCATATGGTTGATGCTACAGGAGAAATAGTACGGCAATAAGCTCTTCATTGTTTCTTTTACAAAAATACAATTCCAGCATCATAACAAAGAAAGCAATTTAATGATGTCTCTTTCATCAAGAGTATTGGCATAATGGATGATTAGACATAATGTGTTGTTAAAGAAAAAAAATACTATCTTTACAACAAATCAACTACAAGGAGACATCATGTACACCGCAGAACTCTTGCGTACTTGAACTTTTACAGAGGCTAGAAAATTAGAGGAAAAGATTTCTGCACAAGATTTACGGAATATAGAAGCAATGAGGAAGATATTTATGAATATTTACCACAGTTCTTAGCAAAACAACCGGAGCTACAGTCATGAGGGTTTGCTTTAAAAATACGAAATGCAATAAATTAGAAATACCCAGTGTGCCAAGCTACGCACAGACACTATTCATGAAAGAGTGGAATAATATGTAGGGTTTTCAATAATGCAAATTTCAAATGATGGGTTCGAGTTGACTCAGCTATAATGAAACCCAGATACAAAAAAGTAAATCTTTTTCATAGTAAGATCAAAAGCCATAAAATAAGCACGAAATGGAGAAGATTTGAGTTAATGGTCCATGGCCTTTCCTATCAAAAAGATATAGCAGGTAATGCATTTAAAATACAGTGAAAAGAGGGCCAGATTGATAAGATCACGAGCTTACCTAGGCTCTTCCACTTTCAGGTTTCAAGAAATTGAATTTGACAGAAAACAATATAAAGTGCGCGAGCCTAAGTTCCATAACCAGTATACCATGGCAGCCAGAAGCAACAAAGAAATGATGGGTTCGAGCTTACAGAGACTTCATATGCGAAAATGACCAGCATCAACTCAAACTCTATTCACCATGGCGGCGCAGCAGCTTACTTTTCTTTTCCTCCAGAATTCAAGATGCAAAATGAATGATGAGTTTTAGGTTTCGAGTGCTCTCAAAAGCCCTAATTTGAATGATGTGTTCTCTTGACTTTTGTTTGGAAATTAAAAAGAAAATCATTTCACTTTTTGAATATTTCATGGTCTTGACTCTTTAGGGTCAATTGACCTAATCATGTTGAAGGGGCCAATACACTTTGCATGGTGTTTATGAAAAAACCAAACATTCAATTAAATATTAAAAGTAATATAGCTATTACTTTAATATTTAAGAAGTTATTACCAATGGTTAAAATATTAAAATAATCATTTGACGATTATTTTTAATATTTAATTAAATTAAGCTCTTCTCAAATTCATGCAAGAGTATAAGTGAAGTCAACTAAGGATCTAATCATGCAAGTGGAGTAAATTATGGAGGTTGTCTTTCAGTTTCAGAGGAGTTCCAATTCTCATGGGTGGATTGACATAAACAAGGCAATTTTTTGCATGCTTTGGCCCATATTTTCAAGGAGTTGCAGTTCAGTTGGAATAGTGCATGTATTAGTTATGACTTAGCAGTGAGTTTGAGCTTGATTGGACTTATTTTTACATGGTTTTGGGCCTCCTTTTCAGAGATATTTTCTTCTGCTCGGATTTGGCTTTGGAGTTATCACCCTTTCTTGGAGTTGGACTTTCAGTTCTTTTTGCATGCCTTTTGGAAAGGCTTTTTGTATATATTGAAAAACTTTACTGTTTTTTGCCAGTTCTTGTTTTTCAGCCTTTGCATTCTGCAAAGTGAGGCATTGTAACTTAGCACTTTTTTATTCAAGAATCGTAATAGAGCTTTCAGCATAATTTTTCCTTCTCAATACTTCTTGAGTTTTATTGTCACATAAATGTTTTGATTTAAACACTGTGATTTATCTCGAATCCTTTGTTTTATCGCATTAATGCTTTAAAAAAACAAGAAAGATTTCATGCTATAATTCAAGCTGCATGCTGTGTTTAACAAAAATTCAATCATTTGTATCTGTGAAAATCTGGTTTTTCTTTTACAAAACATTGGATTTTCAAATCTTCATGTGGAATATTGGTGAATTTCATGATTTTAGTTGAGTTGTGAGATAAATTTAGAACTTTAGAATCAAAATTTAGGTGCAATCACCTCTCGTAGCTTTAAGATTTCAATTCAAGCAAGCTTTCTATCTCTTTCCCAGCCAAGTTAGTTAGATTTTAGGAGATTTTTATCAGGGAACCAACCCTCTCTGGAGATTGATTCTCAAAATTAAGCAACCCACAGGCTTGAGAATCATTCCATGTTTCAACAGATTGCTAGATTTAAATAATTGAGCATTCGGGTGCAATCTGATTGACAACAATAGTCTCTTTGAAATCTCAAAGGAAAACAAACATACCGCTGAATTTTTTGAAAGGAGAAAATAGTTTTGGCGGTAGCATAAAGGGAGCCTGATGAATGTAGTGTGGGGTAGCAATAACATTGTCAGAGGCACATTGACATATTGGGGAAGATAATCACGAGTTTCTTTGATGAATTGATTTGCAAAACATATCTTTCTAGATTTGATAATGTAAAAGGAAAATACTTCATTGGCCAAGGGTGGAAAATGTAATTTTTAATATTTTTACAAGTAGTGAGTGTTTCATTGATTGAATTCAAGATAAATGAATATTGCAGAATGTCATACCAATGGTTGGGAATATGAAGAATCAGTTTGTAGAATGTGAATGGTCTGAAGCTTGTTGCTTCTTTCATTCCTATAAGAAGGAAACTAAGGCCGTAGAGAATCTCTCTTGGAGGAGGGGGTTCTGGAATTTGTATTTTGGATAATGATATTATGAAGGCCTGTAACTGAGAACATCAATAAAGAAGCTTCTTTTCTCTGGTGTTAAATTTTTGGTTGTCAATTACTTGTCGAGTACTATTGATGAAGGTTACCTTGTCTCCAATTTGGTTTTTCACTGTTGTTTAAATCAATATATCAGGGATATGCTTGGTTTATCAAAACACATTTGTTGTTTTGTGTGATTGATTTAATTGGTTCCTTCTAGGAAGGATTAAATTATGTTAAGTAAATCACAGTAACTTGGGAAAGTCATTTGTATAAATAAGAAGAGTCTAATAGCTACAATTTTGCACATTTATGCAAGGCATAAAAAAAATAGTGCGAAGTAATTCGACTTGTAACCAGAAAGGAGAACACACACAATTGAATTTTGACTCTATTACCCAGATAAGGAATTGATCAATTCATTTCCAAAACAATTCCTTGTACCATATTTTAAATCAATTTTTGTTTTTTCTGCAATAAGAGTAGGAGTAGTTTAGAGGTAATCTATTTTACACCCTCATGCCAGTATAAAATAGATTAAGAGTGGATAACTGAACAAGGAGTTAGGATCAAACAAAACCTCTAAACTCGTATGAGGAGATAATCTGCTTAATCATCACCAAGCAATTATGGAGAGCATGTATTCATTGGTGATCAAGGTAATACCCACCTCGGCATAGCAGAGCCTAAAGTGCACGAAATTCCAATCATATTGATTGATTACATTTGTTGGCCAATTCACATGTGTGAAACCCAATTATAAAGATTGGCATACTTAAATAGGGATTTGCAACCTGTTGATTTGGGAACCAACACAATCTTTCACAAATATACAGAAAATCCACAAAGCAAAAGCTCCCACTGTAGCAAAAAACCTTCAACACTCAAGAGAAAAGTGTCTCTTTCTCAACATAAATGTTAGCTCTTATACCAAATGTTGTAAAACAAGGTAAAGAAATAGCTTGCAATATGAACTTTAATCAATAGTAATTGTAAATTTGAATCCAAAGATTGACCCTTAATATGAATGTGATTGTTGAATCAAAACGAGAAAAGAAAACCATAACACACGAGACCGGATTTACATGGACAAACCGGGCTAAGGGAAAAAACTCCACCACAAAAGGAGAGAGGAAAGTATATTAATAATCAAGAGAGATTACAACAACAATACACTTCTTTGAATAATTTTGTAGAATCCAAAAGCACCCTATTACTTGCAAAACTAAATGAATAACTCTCGCTCAAGGCCCCAATTTATAGAAACTTGTGGGGATGAATATGACCATGGGATCACCAAAAAACATGCAGAAAAACCACATGGAAAAACCCATGCCTACCTCCTTTCAAACCACCAAAACCACCCAAAATAGAAACTTGCAGATGCTCTTACAACTATCATAAGGTATCTCTCATGCATGGGTGCCTAGGGAAGGAATCTATCATAAATACAATCATAAATGGTGTCATAGTCATCATAAAATCTTATAACAGCTGTCATAGTGTCATAGATACTCTTACAACCTATGACAGATGTCATAAACCTCAAAAAATAGGAGATTCCAAATGGGACACCTAGCTATTTTGTCCTTTTCCTTGAAGACAAATTGTAACTGTAACTTTGTATTTACATGAGTTCTTTCACCATTGTTGGTTAAATGGTTTAACCTCTTATGGGTAATTTATAAAAGACATAGGAAAACAATTAATTAAAGGATTTACAAGGTTGATGTCACCTAATTTCCTAAACAATAAGGTATCTAGAGTTGAGGTATAGGGTTTAGCATATTCAGTTTACAATTGAGGGTATCAGTATAGAGTTTAGGGCTTACAATTGAGGGTAAAGGGTTTATGGGTGATCTTTGTGTGTGTGTCTCTCTCTCTCTCTCACTCATTTCCTTTCCTTTTCTCTTTCTTTTTTTCTCTTCTATCTCTCTCTCTTCTTCGAGTGTTAAAATATAATTCAACAATCTCAAATATTTGGCTAGAAAGAGACAAACCCTATCAAAGACAGGCCTTTTTTGTATCTTATTCTAGTTATTACTATATTTCTATCATAACATATAGTCAATATTTCCCATTCATGACTCCTGCCATTGCAAATAATAATGCCACTACTAGTGTCCTAGTATTGTTAGTCTATAACTAAGTGTTTGGATGTAGTATATTATCATTGTCAATATCAAAGGGACATGGAATTATTGACTTAGTGCTTAAAAATATAGTTTCCTAGTGCAAATCTATTTAAAAAACTATCCAAACAATGAAAAAGAAGCTTGTTAACTTCATTCTTCATTCATTTATTGTCTCTACTTTTGTAATTATTTTTGAAGCTACACTTGTAATTTTTTTAAGCTACATATCTAATGGATATTCCAAACATTCAACTCCATTGTTTTGACTAGTTAAAAAGGCTTACAATAATAAAAAAATTAAAATGGAATTCAAATGAGTAAATGATTTGAGAGAATGTTCTAAGATTCAAAATATCATTTGTAGGGTAAAGATAATATTATTTTCAAGTTTAAACAACTCTAATTGTAGGAGGCAAAGTGTGTCATCTGTGAGCACCTGAATATGCTAACATTATGTCTTTTGACATAAAATGTCAAACTTTAAGACACAACATGAATCTTGATTGAATATTGAAAAGCTTACAAACAAGACACAATGTGAAAACTAATGATATTCCCACACAAACAAACACATCTTAATCATTAACAATAACCTTATAGTAGACATAAATTTCATCATACATATATTTAATGAGTCCCCATTGCAACTATAAATCCTCAAAGTTCTAATGAATACCCAAGATAACAATGAACAACACAACCCTATAATAAAGAAAACTACTATTTGTAGAGATACAAGATAGTTATAAACCCTAAGAATTAGACAAAAAAATGAAGAGAATGTAAACTAGGTAACAATAACCCCATTTACAAATATATTTGTTAGGAACGAACTTGACAGTATTATTGGTTACCAATAATCCTTTGAAATCCCATTTGCATAATAATTTCAAACAATTGTAAACAATATTTTTAATAACTTCACTGGTAAGTCACAATGATGCCCCAATAGAAGATTATAATTCCCATTAATATTGAATATGTTTATGAACAAAAACTTTGGAACTATTTGAATAAACACATTCAAAATACACTTGAGGTTCCTTTCTACACAGATTAAAGAAAACAAAACCCTCAGACATTCTAATTCAAGGTACACAACATCCAATAAAACTAAAAACTAGAGAATTGAAACCCACATTAATTAAAGAAGCACCCAAAAAACAATAGAACCTTCAAGTTATGGAGTATAAGAGTTGAACAAGCAACCAAAAAACCAGAAATGAAGGAAGCACCCACAATAGATGGTTGTATGAATCATTTCCACAGTGAGGAAATAAATCCTCACTTGGGTCTAATACTAATAGATGAGCTCTATTATTAGCACACAACAATAGGTTGTCCATTCTAGCATGTGATTCCTGCAAAAAAAGTTAGACAAAGAAGCATTCAACAAGGCCAAAGGAGAAGAAAAGAAATACATAGCAAAGTTGTCAATGAGGAAGCACACAAACCCATTAACCTTATCGACCACCATTATTGTGCAAAGGATGAATTAGAAATAACCCACCATCACCGAGCAGAGGTGTTGAATCTGGTGCACAATTGAGCATGTGTCAATGTCTATTAAAGCAAACACAAAGCATAGTTGAAAATGTATTGGTGCCTAAAAAATGAACACTCCAGAAGTTGCGTGTAGGAAATGGGGTGTGGGTGAGAGAGAAATGTGAGGTTGTGAACAATTCAATGCTCGAATGCTTTGAAAGTTGGTGCCATGGGAAACAAGTAAATGGGAAGGAACGCGAAGTTAATGTGGATGGTCAGAGGGAAAGAACAAACACCATGTCATTAATGCATAAAAGTGGGCATTGTGGGTGGTGAACTGGCTGCATACCACACGACATGACATACACGTAGCAGTGTTATGCCACACAATGACTAGGGGTGGTCCTGACCCACAATCGGTCAAGCATCCAAACGAGCAACTATTTTTCCCCTTTAACTAATCATAAATGTGCATGTTGCATATTGCGTCCACATAGGCAAAATTAAAAATTTTAGGACCTATTTAGATTTTATGATGTGATAGTAATTTTTTAATAATTTTTGGTACACGTGAACCGCCAAAATTAGTTCGCTCCACTATAGACCACTCTCCTCTATATAAAAGAAGAAAAAGGTCAAAATGATAGATACCAAAACCCTATACCCACCTTGAAATGCAAGAATAATAAATACATAATCACTTCACATACTCAATCAAGTAGAAACATGACTACAAAGGTCTTACAAGTATATGAATATATAAATAAAGATTTTTTTATGTAAATGGTTGTACCAAAATTTAAAAAAACAATTAAAATTCCTTAAACAAAAGCACTGTCTTACGAGCATATGATTTACGCAGGTTGGGTTGGTGGGACAGACGGCAGGAGTTAGTCGACAATTAAAACTGAAATTACATTATAACTAATATTGAACTGTATGCTTTGCCGCTTTTACAAATTTCTTCTTAATTCGTCTTTAAATGTGTTTGTTCCTGCTTGAGTGAACAATAATTCGGCACCAGAAAAATGTTTATACCTCGTAATATGGCATATAGCTGTGGATAATATTTTAGTTTCTTTGTTTGTACTTGCACAAAGGTGTGTCATTTTGAAGTATAATGAATTGATTCAGATTTAGTACTTCAGTTCTAAAGCTCCCCGGTTACGATATTAATCTAATGTTTTGATTTAAGCTCGCCAATTGATCTTAAGATAATCTAGTTATCAGACGTGGAAATGTATTCAGCTCAACCTGAGTTTTGATGTTTAAAATTCGTTTCATACAGTTTGCTCTCGAGTTTAATGGATTTTTCTCTGTTTATCGTTTGCTTTTATTGGCATCTGGCAAATTCATTTCCAGCAATTTATTGAAGGAAAATTCACTGTCAGCAATTCACCATCATGGAAAATTCACCGACGGAAAATTTACCAGCAATTCACCAAATTTTTGAAATATATATTAAAAAATATTGGTGAATTGCTGACGACGAATTTTACTTGGCTGTGAATTTTCTGTCCATGAATTTTCCATGGTGGTGAATTGCTGACGGTGAATTTTCGTTCCGTGAATTGGTGACGATGAATTTTCCTAGAGCCGATTTTATTAATAAATGAATATAATTTCATATCTCTCCGCTTTTAAAGGTAAAGTTGATATGTTGGATTTGATACACAGGTTTTGGCTTGGAAGATATTACATTGTAAACTATATGTGGAAGATAGATGGAGATGTATTATGATCCAGTTGGTCAACTGTCCATTTTGTCATAATATTGAAAGTTTGAAACATATCTTTTGAGACTGTTTACATGTTAAGAAACAATAGTTTGCTGTTTTTAAACATTTTCTAACAATTTTTAATCATATATTGATTTGGAAAGAAGCTATTCTTGACCTTTGTATGCAGAATGACGTAATTGCGGATTCTATTTAGCAAGTTATTTTTAAAAATATATAGAATAACATATGTGTTGCTATGTAAGAAGGGGAATTAATTTGATCAAAATCATATGGAAGTAGAATTAAGCAAAGGCAAACTTTTTATAGATGCAGTTTTCTCATCCACTATCTCACCCTGTGGACGTACTAAAAATATATTAATTAAATTCATAATATTAGTTGAGCAATTACGAGAACCACTCCGCCACTCTAAAGAGAAATTAAACAAGGAAAAGCTTATTTAATAGATGCCTGAAATAGGTATAGTATTAACAAGGACGTAATTTTGAATCAGCATCAATTTAAAATATATTAGAATACATCTGTTTCAAAGTAACATATTCAAAGTTTGAATAGTTAGGCAAAACTGCGGGGTTGCGAGAATCGAACTCGCGACCTCTCGCACCCAGAGTGAGAATCATACAACTAGACCAAACGCACGAATCGAAAATAATCTTCTGCATGAAAGCTTTAGATAATGAAGGAGAAGACAACATTTTGCACCCTGCTTAATATCCCGTAGGCCGGAAGACAATATACCTGGAGTAAAAATATTAAGTAATAATGGACTACTTTCAGAATAAGACAGTAGCCCGTCTAGCTCAGTTGGTAGAGCGCAAGGCTCTTAACCTTGTGGTCGTGGGTTCGAGCCCCACGGTGGGCGTGATTTGAAGCTTTTCATGTTTCTTTAAGTTTTTGCTTCTGTTGGAAGGGAAAGCTTTTCTTGCCTCAGAAAATATTTTCGTTTCTGTCAGAATAAAAGAATAGGACTCACAACAGACAAATTCTCTTCAGATTTTCACTTTCCTTTTTCTCTAAGCATGACTTTTTCTGAACAAGAGACTACAGACAACTTGTTTCAGCTATATCACAACCGAAAAACAAGCTAAACAAAGATAGAATCTTTATACGAAAAAACATCACTGTTCATCTATGATAGTATCATTTTTATTTTTATTGAATCAACATAAGATTGAATTGAGCTTCAGATAGCCCCAGCACAGAAAAGAAAAAAAAAGCATTGGGACAAGCTACTGTGTCTTCTTAATACGGCACAATTATATTGGTGGAAAAAATACTTTACATTTCCCCTATCTATATGGGAATTTAGTGTGTCCATTTGATGTGACCACCGTCAACATTGATAATCTCTCTTACAATGTCTTAAAAGAAGTTTTTCATGTTTCAAACATAAATTTAAAGAGTAACAAAAACAAATATTGTTAAAATATCAACTATTTCCTTAATAAATTAAGTCTTTATTCTACATTAAGTCATAGATATAATTGTAGAGTAATAATAGCCTGAACGGGTAGTAGAGTTGGCTTGGGCAGTGGGTTTGCTCTCCACTGATCTCGGGTTCACAGTGACATCCATGAAGTATCAAAAAAAAATTGTAGAGTAATAATGCTAAAAGTTAATATATAATTCTATTTAAAAATTCACAATTCAACTAAGTTCTTCTAATGTGAATGACATACCTCAAATAGTTACATCTGTTACATGATGTAAGGAACAACATGCAACACTCAACAATGACATTACAAGTAGGGATTATGATAAGATAAGTTGAGAAAGTGCTATTGACCAAAGATTTTCTTTTTCATTTTCTTCTCCATTAATGAGGTCAATGGACTTTGTTTTAACAATTTTACTATTTTAAAAATGAAGTTATATATATTGAGATTAATTAAGAAAAAAATGTTAGCAATGAGTAAGATTGTTTAGTGTAAGTTATCATGAATTATTTTTTGTTGTACGATTTGTAAATAATTGATGTAGAGAGGGTTTCAACCTCTCAAAACTCACCTCAAATTCATAAGAAGCCACTTTCTCAAAATGGATTCAAACAATATTACAATAGCAACAAGATTGTAAATTTTATATTGCCAACAATCACCAAGGTTACAAGAAATCGAAGCAAAATTAAATTATAATCATGACAGCCCCTAGCACTGATATAAAACATCTGAAACTAGAATTTGAAGTCTGAGCCACTCAACAAAATCATTTACAGATATGGCCTCTTCAAACCCTCAACTTCTTGAAGCGTCAATTTCTCTTCTTTCTACAATTTTCTATGGAAAATCAAAACACAATGAACCTGTAACACTTGAAATATTATTTGCTACTACAAATATCTTCTCAAACCTACAATAAACTTACAATAACAATTTCCACAACCCTCCCACAAAAAGAACTATGTCTGCAACAATAACCTTCAAATTTATTCAAGAATGACTACCAAAACAATCCAAATTACATGTAACTTCAAAAACAAGCTCCATAAACTTTTCTAGCAAAAAGCAATGACCAAGTTGGGAAGACACCTCCAAAATTGTATGCCAAAAACCTTTAATAATATTAAAAATGCTTTCTTAGACCCACTCCCACCAAAATTGCCAAAATGAGAGTCCATTCCTTAATTTCTGTACCGTTTTTAATGTAACTCCTACCAACTAAATTTTGGGTGCCCACCTTCACATGTGATTTTAGGAAGTTTTAAATGCATTATTCCAACTCATACTCCCTCCAAGATCCATGCCCAAGAATATTTATTGTCATTTTTTTAATATTAAATAATTTCCAAATCTCCCAAAATTCTCTCAACACCCCAAAATTGCAAGAAGATAATAAAAGGGTATTATTTAGTATTTAATATAGTCTAACTTTAAAATTACCTCACCAAGCTAATCAGCTACCAAACCTTAGGAAATTCAATTAGAATATTATTTTGCTGATGCAAGATAGCTTGCTAGCCAAGGATGATCTTGCATCAATATTATAAAAAATCATAAAAAAACATGTTGATATATAATATATTACGAGAAGATATTAAAATTGGGATTAAAATCAATGTCTATAAATGATTGAATTGATAATATTAATGTCCTTTATCGACAATAAAGAACAAATATAAAATAAAGAAAATAACAAATATAAAATTTTAAACTTTATAAAAATAGCACGACACATATACAATGAATTAGAAATTTTTATTTATACAAAAGAACTACAAATTCAACACAAAAATGAGTAATTGTTGAGTGTTTTAAATTGAATAGTAATGTGTGTTTTGTCTTAATATTCTAGTGGATGTGTTATTAATCACTAGAACTTTTAATGGATTCTATACAAGTATTCACATGATATATCGATGATTAACCATTGAAAGTGACCACCTATTCAAGGAATCAAAAATAAACATTTGATAAGAATATTTAAAGAAGATATGCAAAACCCTCTCAAGTCCCTAAGAAAACTTATAAGCTATCCGTATAAGAAATGTAGTCCAAAAGATCACACCTAAGCACATCTACATGTCATTCTTAAATGTACTAATGATCTCCATCTAAAGGAGGGGAAAATGAGAGGACGCATTTGAAAATAATTGATACAATAAGAAAATATACTTAAGTCAATTTCCAAAAATAAATATGTTATTATATGTAATTTGTAATACCTCTTTGAACTTTAGTATGATATTTTACCTAAAAAAACATAAAGTGCAGTAAAAAATGAAACATCATGTCTAAATTATTATAATTTCTTTGATTCTTGTCAAGCTAAATATGAGAATACATTAAAACTAATTTATATGATGCTCACAGCCAATTTTAAAGGAAGTTCAAGGAGATTTATAGAAAGAAACTTCATTTAACATGTGTTTAGTACACCTTTTAACATGTTACTAAGATAAAGGAAATACTATAAAACTTATAGAAAAACTTACTACAAAATGCATTTTTTTTGTTGTATTTGATTCTCTACTTACCCATGAAGATGCTCAGAGCTAAAGGGGGCCTTATTGATAATGTTGAACCATGATCTTGTTTTGTCAAGATTCACCATTAGTTATTTCAATAGTTATGTATCATGTTGTTTTAAAATTAAGTTCTTACAATTTCTTGATATTTCTTTTATTGAGGAATTGCAACCATAATATTGGAGTATCAAAGTAGTTTTAGTAACTTACACTTCAGTATTTAGTATATTAAAAATAGAGGTGCACTATATTTAGTTCTTTCTAGCTATTTCTTATTGATTTTTTTTTAAAACATAATTTTATAATTTCAATCATTAAAATGAAGGATATATTATGGCTCTCATTTGTAAAGAAACAAACTAAATTTGGTGCAAAATGCAAATTGTAACCATAGCAAGGAACAACTAAAAGAAGAATATATTGTACACAACAAATTTTCAATTAGATGAAGATACAACAAAATGGATTAAAAACCCAACCAACTTATCACTATACACAAGGGTGATCCCACAATAATAGTTTACAATTTTTGGCCAATTTGGACATTGAACTGAACATTTTTAGCTAAATATTCACTTTCGGGCACCT
>VDFB02105785.1:190966836-191041191 GCA_007258455.2 Sequoia sempervirens | reverse complement strand
CAAGTAGATTAAATTCAATACAAGTAGCTTACTTCGGTGTGTGGTGTTTTATTGAGATAGCTTCGCTTTATTCCATACCACTAGCGGCTTGTTGATGATAAGTCTGCCTTGCGTGGTCAACTGGACATTACATTGAGTTTAACTTCGGTTATGGTTTACATACTTATATGCGTTGTTCTGATGGTGTATGTATGTTAAACTATAACTTGAATACCTTTGGCTATCCCCTTTGAAGATTGCACCGATTTTACTAAGGCTGTCCGACGGAGGCTAGGTGAAATCCGGTTGAAGTCTATTGAAATGAACCCCCACATATCTTGCATTTAGAATAGAATATAAGTTTCTTAGGCCCTTTCCCCTTTTACTCTCCGCACTTTCTGATTAGTTTTAGGAAAGGAACCACATTGCCAAATCATACACATAAGAATCCCCTTCAAATCATACATTAGCTGCTGACTGCAAGAAATCTGAACAATTACGTAAGTCCCCTCGTAAGAACACAGCAATACACATCAACCAAACCGGGTCTATTCGCACTTAAGGAACCTTGGAGTTGAACATGCGAACTTTCTCGCAATCTTAGCGCATGGAATACTTTGATCAAGAGAGAACGGAGTAGCCCCAAAACTATTTTGTTCTGCCTTTTGGTATGGTCACAAAAACCACATCAACAGGTACACATTTGTATGTTTTCTCAAACAAAAATCAAATTTTTTTGATTCATTTTTGGATTTCAAAACATTTGCAGAGAAACAAACAAGGAAATCCATCAAGATTTTGTGAAAAAATAATGGGGGGAATATGTCAACCTTAGGTTTGAGCAGTTTTGTGCTTCTAAAGGCATCAATTTGCAACACACAATCCCCTATAGTCATCAACAAAATGGAGTTGTAGAATGAAAGAATTGGTCCTTGAAAGAGATGGCTAGCCATATGATACATTCCAAATATTGGGCACAACCATATTGATATCAATTGTGCATGTTATATTTATAATTATGTTCCTCATTTTGAGTTGTGAAGGGGTTAACTTGTTTCCAAGATTGGAGCAATCGCAAACTGTTAGTGAAACACCTACGTGTGTTTGGTTCGCCCACATGGGCCCACATTGCAATAAAAAAAGAAAGGTTATGGATTTGTATAGAAAGCCTTGTATATTTGTTGGGTATGTAGATTGTGTCAAGGGCTACAAACGTTTTCATCCTACCACTTTGAGCTATTCATTGGGAGGAGTGTTCGTTTTGAGGAGAGTCCTAACAACTCTTTTCGTATAACTACAACATTCATCACATTTGAGACATTATGATAGGATAAATTTTAAAACGATCTTAATCCTCTTGGTTTTGGGGGGAGACTTTTTTTTTTTTCATTTCAGATGGTGATGATGATGATGAGGATTCACGTCCTTCCACCTCTAGTCATCACTTAGAGGATACTCCTCTAGATTCTCCACTCTCCAACCTTTGTGCCTCTTTGGGCTCGTTAGACATTCTAGTCAATAGATGATTGGGTTAGTGAACAAGAAGACACCAAAAGAACAAGATCATAGTTTCAGTAGGCTCCACATCTCTTCATTGCTATAACTTCCAGTCCACAGTCCTTCTGGAAGCTTTTGGTATCCTCAAGTGGGATGTTGCTACACAAGATGAGTTTAGTTCCTTGGGGAGGAACCACACATGGGTTCTTGTCCCTCTTCCTAAGGGAATAAATCTTGTTCGGTGCAAGTGGATTTGTTGAACAAAATAAGTTACAAATGGGCCAGTTAAAAAGCATAAGGCTTTCTTGGTTGCCAAAGGATTCTCCCAGGTTCCTAGGATTGATTACTCCAAGATTTTTGTATGAATTGCTAAAATGAATTCCATTTGACTTGTCCTTGCTATTGCTACAACTCACATATGAGAAGTTTATTAGATGGATGTGAAGAACGATGTTCTTTACGATGACGTTTAGGAGGAGATAAATGGAGTAGCCTTAGGGGTTCATACATGATCAGGTTCACTTGTTTGCTGTCTTTGAAAGTCTTTCTATGGCCTCAAATAGGCCCCTTGGGCTTGGTATGCCAAGATGGACTGCTTCCTTCTAACAATTGAGTTCACTCAATGCCATTATGATCCAAACATATATATTTTACAATAGGATGATACTCATATTTTTGGTTCTCTATGTTGATGACTTATTGATCACAAAGAGTCACTTCCCCCATTCAGGTGGTGAAAATTGCCCTCCATGATCTATTTTTATGTCAAACTTGGGCCTATTGCACTACTTCTTAGGGATTCAGATCATTCAATCTTCTTTTGGTATTTTCATTGTGCAACCTAAGTATGCACTTTATATGCTCTTTAGGTTTCACATGAGTGATTATAAACCTGCACTGACTTCATTTTTGTTAGGAGTCAAACTTGAGACTAAGTGTTCTTCACCTTTGGTTGATGGTACTTTGTACTAATAGCTTGTTGGGAGTCTTATCTACTTGACTTATCCAAGACTTGATCTTTCATATGCTATAGGATTGGTCTCTTGATTCATGTAGGAGCCACATGAGTTGTATTAGAAAGTAGTTAAGCAGATTTTCTACTATGTTCACAGTACTCAATTATGGGATTTAGTATGTAGCGAGTGTGGGCTTTGACTTTGTGGGACATAGATTCAGATTGGACGGACAATTCTCAGGATCACAAGTCTACTTTAGGGTTTCTCTTTGTGAGTTCCGAATGCAATCTTGTCATTATGACATTTGTACATCTATCAGAACATTTGTAATTTCAAGTTACAGTTTTCGTAGCTTATTTCTCCCTTAAAAATGTTCTTTATTATGCATCTATTTTCAAAATTTTAACAGTTTAGTATAAAAATGTCATTTAAAATCATCTACTGAGATATACAATATAGGATAGAAATATGTCATTTAAAATCATCTACTTATAAATAGTTATACAATGTAGGGTAGAAATGTCATTTAAAAGCATTTACTTCCATTATTTATGCATTTTTAATATTGGAAAAAAAATGTTCTAATTTTCAGGAATATAAATTATGGCAGTGTAAATTATCTTTTAAAGCATTCCTATGTCGGGACTTATCTGGAGTTCTAAAACCGTTTTTTGTTGTTTGCTATGCATAGACGACATATTTTGTAAAATGTTGATTCACAAATGCAGACAGTTATTTAGCCTTCCACAATTGAAATGGCTTCTAGCATGATGTCTTTCTACAAACAAACATTCTGCAACGCTATCTGGTACTCATTCCTTAGATCAAGCACCAACCCTTCCAATCTGCTGGATGTGTTTGTAAGCAAGCATGTTGACATCTGATTCAGCTGAACACGATAGAGATTGAAGGACATATATTAATAAATTGTATACGGAGCAGAAAGTATCGATGCTGTTGATCTTAATTCTGTAATAAGGATATTGCAGATCAATTCTGGAAGCATGGACACATGTAACTTATAATAAAAGCTAATTTGATTCTGATCAGAAGTTTGTCAATTTTTATAACGTATTCGCTTTGTGATTAAGAATCTGCCATGTTCTGAGTAAAGCAAATATTGTATTGGACGGTCTATTTGCTTTGTTAAAAGCTAGTACCCATGAGTAATTATGATGTTATACACATTGGGTTGATTGATTGTATATTAGTTCCCGGGAAAGCAAATAAGTACATCTAGCAGACATGAAATTTATGTAGCATTCAACGCGTCTGTTTTTCTAGTTTGAAATGGAACATCTTTAAACCAAAGATTTTTGGCTTGTGCCTGATAATCTTAGGACTATACGCTGGGTTATGGAATGTTAAATAATTCCGAGGTAATGAAATATAACAATATATTTTATTCTAGCGAAGGAACTGTATGGGAAGTGTATAAGAAGTCTATTTGACGAAAGGTTGAGAGGAAGAACGTATATGAATTCATAGTTGCTTTGCTGATGTATTATGTGTTGCTTATACAAAAAGTCAAAACAATAATTAGAATTCTATTGAATGATTCGATCTCTTATGTGCTAAAAAAGTCGTTTAATATTACAATTTTAAATACAAGGGGAAAAAGTTGGGTTTGTAATTTTCACATTAAATTACATTTCATTTTTAATTAGTTTAAAAGAATATTTTTTATTTAAATATTATATTTGAAAGTTTTTTTAAATTAATTTTTTTAATATTCAATACTGATAAATATTGTTTCTAATTATTGGGGGTTTCTTAATATTTTCTAATAGATTATATTAGTTGAGTTCAAATAATTTCATGGTATTCAAAATCAAATAAAGTTCAACTTAAGTGGAATTATGATGACTAATCTATTATCGAGACTATTATAAACTTTACAATAATGATAGTAAAAACTGTAGTTTAATTTCTTAGGATAAAATATAATAAGACAAATAGGGATAAACAAAAGAATTAGAAATTTCTTGGAGAGCTATTAAATTTAAGCTCAACTTTGATAGGATTTTTGTTTGCTAATGGCTCAAATAATGAAATATAAGCCATAATCCTGTTATGTCTAAAGATGATAAAAGGTTAAATATTAATAATTTAATGATGGAAGCCAATTCTTAGTTAACCATTCAAGGGATGAAAAGTGGATGCTTGGGCAATTGGAAGTTGAATTGTATTCTTAAAGAAGTTGAGTACTTTCGAGAAAATTAATTCTATTAATTTACTTTTGGGAAGTTGATGTGATTATGGATTTTAAAAAAAATGTAAGTATCAATCAATACCCTTATTTTACTAAGGTTAATTCAAACCATGCCTCATAGTTGCTCTTATCAAAATTATTGGCTAATGATTGCCTAATGGAGTAACAATTCTACTAAGCTGTTTAGGAGATAGGGACAACAAATTTCCTTGTTTTGAAGGCTTGACAATGGTCCTTTCAAAGTAGTGATATCATTGTTGTTGGGTAGACTTATTTAAATTTTGTTGATTAAATGACCAACTTTTTCAAAATGATAGTAGTAGGTTGAGTAATTATTGAAGGTTGAAGTGTTCTAATTCTCTTTTCTCCCTTTTTTCTCACCTTCAATGAAAGTGATAAGATGTGATGTGACACTAGGCAAGAAAAGAATGACAATGAGTGGAAATGGAGCAATATGTGATTCTCTTTATAGTAATCTTTTATTGTGTTTTGGAAAACGTCTTTATTATTGGCATTTTGGCTACACTTAAGATGGTTCAAGTAGTTTTTGGTGAGGATGGTGTTAGAAATATTGGGGAAAAGTAAGTTGAAGTATCCAATCTCCATAAAATTTTAATTGAAATTCACAATTTTGGTTTGGGAAGAAGCTATTTATGAATGGATGTTGTGTTTGTATTGTGTGAAGATGAGGAGGATAAAAACCCTTCTTTACATTTGATTAATGAGGATAACCTCTTTTTGATGGTTTAGACAATTTTTTATGAGATTTTAATAAGTATGTTGATGGCTTGAGAGTGGTGCATTGGGATAGATGGTTGGGATTTTGCATCAACATGATTGTGTTAACACTAGTAATTGAAGTCTTGCAAGGTGCTCTCAATTCTCTTATTTTGGATCTTGGCATGATTATTCATGAGGCCATTGTGGTAAGATTAGTAAGGAGGTGGGTGGAGATGTGTTAGGGATGAGTGCAATTGGGTGTTTATGAGGAATTGGTGTGGGTGTTGACCCTAAGATGTTGTTGAAGGCTTAAATGACCTTGTTTTGAATTTGGATAAACTGTAGTGTAGGTTTGATTTGGCTTGTGGGTCATCCCACAATAGTGTTTTACACTTTTTGGGACATTCTGATTTTTGTTGAAATCATATATTTTTAGAAAATATAATGATTTAAGCCTTGCAAAGTTCTATTCAAAGGATTCCAATTGAAGAGGGTTTGTTCAAACCACCTTAGATCAAACCCCCTTGGATAGAACTCCACTAGTTTTAAACCAAACCTATAATGGAGTCTCCTTTACACCTATCAAAATGTTGATAAAAAACCTGTTTTGATTTACCTTTTGGGGAACCAAATGAATTCATTTAAAATTTATTTTTTGTAAGTATATAGTCCTTATTATAAGCTTTCCAAAATGTATACTTTTAAATATATTTAATTTGATTGTTATATTTATTTTTTATTTTTTTGCGAATGTAGGTTTTTCACTGAAAATGAAGCTCTTTGATCTGCACATGTGGAAAAATAACAGATTATCAAAAAATAAATTTGAAAAATATCAGTGCATTAGATATTGATGTCCTTGATCCAACAAAAAAAATGAATTTTGATGCATACAAAAAAAGGTTATGTTTTAGCTAGTAAATCATGTTTGAACTGTAACCAGGGTTTGACTTTGAAACATTATATAGAAAATAAAATTCAATCAAATACTATGAAACCAATTCCATGCACTAGATATCGTAGTTACAAATCTAAATTTTTAAAAAATATAATTTTATCCTTCATAGAAAAAAAGTTGTGTTAGCTAGTAACGTCACTCTTTAAAAATTGTGTTTATTGTTAAAAACTAGTTTTCGAAGGAGATGGAAAAATAAATACAATTTGATTCCAAAATTTTTTTAAAAATATATTCAAAATCTTCAAACAAAATGTCACAAATCATTAGGTTGCATCATCTTCAAATTCCTCACGGTTTAACTGTTATAGGTGCCCGAAAGTGAAGATTTAGCTAAAAAAAAGTTCAATTCAATGTCCAAATTGGCCAAAAATTGTAAACTAGTATTGTGGGATCACCCTTGTGTATAGTGATAAGTTGGTTGGGTTTTTAATCCATTTTGTTGTATCTTCATCTAATTGAAAATTTGCTATATACAATATATCCTTCTTTTAGTTGTTACTTGCTATGGTTACAATTTGTATTTTGCACCAAATCTAGTTTGTTTTCTTTATAAATGAGGGCCATAATATATCCTTCATTTTAATGATTGAATTATAAAATTATGTTTAAAAAAAAAAATTAATAAGAAATAGCTAGAAAGAAAATCCAAATATAGTGCACCTCTATTTTTAATATACTAAATAATTGAAGGTTACTAAAACTATCTTCATACTCCAATATTATGGTTGAAATTCTCAATAAAAAGAATATCAAGAAATTGTAAGAATTTAATTTTAAACAACATGATACATAACTATTGAAATAACTAATGGTGAATCTTGACAAAACAAGGATCATGGTCTTCAACATTATCAAGAAGGCCCCTTTAGTTTGAGTATCTTTCATGGGTAAGTAGAGATCACAACAAAAATGCATGGTAGTAAGTTTTTTCATAGTAAGTTTTATAGTATTTCCTTATGTTAAAAGGTGTTTTCAAACATTATGTTAAATGAAGTTTTTTCTCTATAAATCTCCTTGAATCCTCTCTTTTAAAATTGGGAAGCTTATATCATATAAATTAGTTTTTTTAATGTATTCATATTTAGTTGACAAGAATCAAAGAAATTATAATAATAGACATGATATTTCATTTTTTACTTAAATTTTTATGTTTTTTAGGTAAAAATATCATACTAAAGTTCAAAGAGGTATTGCTAAGAAATTACATATAATAATATATTTATTTTTGTGGGAAATCGACTTAAGTATATTTTCTTATTGTATCAATTATTTTCAAATGCGTCCTCTCATTTTCCCCTCCTTTAGATGGAGATCATTAGTACATTTAAGAATGACATGTAGATGTGCTTAGGTGTGATCTTTTGGACTACATTTCTTATACGGATAGCTTATAAGTTTTCTTAGGGACTTGAGAGGGTTTTGCATATCTTCTTTAAATATTCTTATCAAATGTTTATTTTTGATTCCTTGAATAGGTGGTCACTTTCAATGGTTAATCACCGATATATCATGTGAATACTTGTATAGAATCCATTAAAAGTTCTAGTGATTAATAACACATCCACTAGAATATTTAACAAAACACACATTACTATTCAATTTAAAACACTCAACAATTACTCATTTTTGTGTTGAATTTGTAGTTCTTTTGTATAAATAAAAATTTCTAATTCATTGTATATGTGTCGTGCTATTTTTATAAAGTTTAAAATTTTATATTTGTTATTTATTGTCGATAAAGGGCATTAATATTATCAATTTAATCATTTATAGACATCGATTTTAATCCCAATTTTAATATCTTCTCATAATATATTATATATATCAACATGTTTTTTTATGATTTTTTATAATATTGACGCGGGAGCATCCTTGGCTAGCAAGCTATCTTGCATCAGCAAAATAATATTCTAATTGAATTTCCTAAGGTTTGGTAGCTGATTAGCTTGGTGAGGTAATTTTTAAAGTTAGACTATATTAAATACTAAATAATACCCTTTTATTATCTTCTTGCAATTTTGGGGTGTTGAGAGAATTTGGGGGGATTTTGGAAATTATTTAATATTAAAAAAATGACAATAAATATTCTTTGGCATGGATCTTGGAGGGAGTATGAGTTGGAATAATGCATTTAAAACTTCCTAAAATCACATGTGAAGGTGGGCACCCAAAATTGAGTTGGTAGGAGTTACATTAAAAACGGTCCAAAAATCAAGGAATGGACTCTCATTTTGGCAATTTTGGTGGGAGTGGGTCTAAGAAAGCATTTTTAATATTATTAAAGGTTTTTGGCATACAATTTTGAAGGTGTCTTCCCAACTTGGTCATTGCTTTTTGCTAGAAAAGTTTCTCGAGCTTGTTTTTGAAGTTACATGTAATTTGGATTGTTTTGGTAGTCATTCTTGAATGAATTTGAAGGTTATTGTTGTAGACATGGTTCTTTTTGTGGGAGGGTTGTGGGAATTGTTATTGTAAGTTTATTGTAGGTTTGAGAAGATATTTGTAGTAGCAAATAATATTTCAAGTGTTACAGGTTCATTGTGTTTTGATTTTCTAGAGAAAATTGTAGAAAGAAGAGAAATTGACGCTTCAAGAAGTTGAGGGTTTGAAGAGGCCATATCTGTAAATGATTTTGTTGAGTGGATCAGACTTCAAATTCTAGTTTCAAACGTTTTATATCAGTGCTAGGGGCTGTCATGATTATAATTTAATTTTGCTTTGATTTCTTGTAACCTTGGTGATTGTTGGCAATAGAAAACTTACAATCTTGTTGCTATTGTAATATTGTTTGAATCCATTTTGAGAAAGTGGCTTCTTATGAATTTGAGGTGAGTTTTGAGAGTTTGGAACCCTCTATACATCAATTATTCACAAATCGTACAACAAAAAATAATTCATAACAACTTACACTAAACAATCTCACTCATTGCAAACCTAAAGAGATTGCTAATATTTTTTTCTTAATTAATCTCAATATATATAACTTCATTTTTAAAATAGTAAAATTGTTAAAACAAAGTCCACTAACCTCATTAATGGAGAAGAAAATGAAAAAGAAATCTTTGGTCAATAGCACTTTCTCAACCTATCTTATCATAATCCCTACTTGTAATGTTATTGTTGAGTGTCGCATGTTGTTCCTTACATCATGTAATAGATGTAACTATTTGAGGTATGTCATTCACATTAGAAGAACTTAGTTGAATTGTGAATTTTTAAATAGAATTATATATTAATTTTTAGCATTATTACTCTACAATTTTTTTTTGATACTACATGGGTGTCCTCGTGACCTAGCCCGCAAGAAGTGCCACCTCTTAAATTCGGGAGCGGAGTCAAACCCGAGACCAATGAAGAGTAAACCCACTGCCCAAGCCAACTCTACTACTCATTCAGGCTATTATTAATCTACAATTATATCTATGACTTTATGTAGAATAAAGACTTAATTTATTAAGAAAATAGTTGATATTTTAACAATATTCGTTTTTGTTACTCTTGAAATTTATGTTTGAAACATGAAAAACTTCTTTTAAGAAATTGTAAGAGAGATTATCAATGTTGACGGTGGTCACACTAAATTCCCATATAGATTGGGGAAATGTAAAGTATTTTTTCCACCAATATAATTGTGCCGTATTAAGAAGACACAATAGCTTGTCCCAGTGCTTCTTCTTTTTTTTTCTGTGCTGGGGCTATCTGTAGCTCAATTCAATCTTATGTTGATTCAATAAAAATAAAAATGATACTATCATAGATGAACAGTGATGTTTTTTGGTGTAAAGATTCTATCTTTGTTTAGCTTGTTTTTCGGTTGTGTTGTAGCTGAAGTTAGTTGTGTGTAGTCTCTTGTTCAGAAAAAAAGGCATGTTCAGTTAGAGAAAATGAAAGTGAAAATTTGAAGAGAATTTGTCTGTTGCGAGTCCTATTCTTTTATTCCGACAGAAACGAAAATGTTTTCTGAGGCAAGAAAAGCTTCCCCGTCCAACAGCAAAAACTTAAAAAAACATGAAAAGCTTCACATCACGCCCACCGTGGGGCTCGAACCAACGGCCACAAGGTTAAGAGCATTGCGCTCTACCAACTGAGCTAGACGGGCTACTGCCATGCTGTAAAAGTAGTCTAGTATTCGGTAATATTTTTACTCCAGGTATATTGTCTTCCACCCAACGGGATATTAAGCAGGGTGCAAAATGTTGTCTTCTCCTTCATTATCTAAAACTTTCATGCAGAAGATTATTTTCGATTCGGGCGTTTGGTCTAGTTGTATGATTCTCACTCTGGGTGCGAGAGGTCGCGAGTTCGATTCTCGCAACGCCCCATCTTTGCCCATTTAATTAAGCTTTGAACATGTTCAATTTGAAACAGATGTATTCTAATATATTTTAAACTGATGCTGATTCAAAATTACGTCCTTGTTAATACTATATTTCAGGCATCTATTAAATAAGCTTTTCCTTGTTTAATTCCTCTTTAGAGTGGCGGAGTGGTTCTCGTAATTGCTCATCTATTATATATGAATATAATTAATATATTTTTAGTACGTACACAGGGTGAGATAGTGGATGAGAAAACTGCATCTATAAAAAGTTTGCCTTTGCTTAATTCTACTTCCATATGATTTTGATCAAATTAATTCCCCTTCTTACACATATGTTATTCTATATATTTTTTAAAATAACTTGTTGAATAGAATTGTAATTACATTGTTCTCCATACAAAGGTCTTGCTCCTTTCCAATTCAATACATGATTAAAAATTGTTAGAAAATGTTTATAAACAGCAAATTATTGATTCTTAACATGTAAACAGTCTCAAAAGATATGTTTCAAACTTTCAATATTATGACAAAACGGACAGTTGACTAACTGGACCATAATACATCTCCATCTATCTTCCACATATAGTTTGCAATGTAATATCTTCCAAGTCAAAACCTGTGTATCAAATCCGACATATCAACTTTACCTTTAAAAGCGGAGAGACATGAAATCATATTCATTTATTAATAAAATCAGTTCTAGGAAAATTCATCGTCACCAATTCACGGAACGAAAATTCAACGCCAGCAATTCACCGCCATGGAAAATTCACAACGGAAAATTCACCGTCAGTAATTCACCAAATTTTTGAAATATATATTAAAAAATATTGGTGAATTGCTAACGATGAATTTTACTGATGGTAAATTTTCCGTTGTGAATTTTCCATGACCGTAAATTACTGGCAGTAAATTTTCGTTCGATAAATTGCTGGAGATGAATTTGCCGGATGCCAATAAAATCAAACGATGAACATAGAAAAATCCATTAAACTCGAGAGCAAACTGTATGAAACGAATTATAAAACATCAAAACTCAGGTTGAGCTGAATACATTTCCACGTCTGATAACTAGATTATCTTAAGATCAATTGGCGAGCTTAAATCAAAACATTATATTAATATCGTAACCGGGGAGCTTTAGAACTGAAGTACTAAATCTTAATCAATTCATTATACTTCAAAATGACACACCTTTGTGCAAGTGCAAACAAAGAAACTAAAATATTATCCACAGCTATATGCCATATTACGAGGTATAAACATTTTTCTGGTGCCGAATTACTGTTCACTCAAGCAGGAACAAACACGTTTAAAGATGAATTAAGAAGAAATTTGTAAAAGCGTCAAAACATACAGTTCAATATTAGTTATAATGTAATGTCAGTTTTAATTGTCGACTAACTCCTGCCGTCTCTCCCACCAACCTAACCTGAGTAAATCATATGCTCGTAAGACAGCGCTTTTGTTTAAGGAATTTTAATTGTTTTTTTAATTTTGGTACAACCATTTACATAAAAAAATCTTTATTTATATATTCATATACTTGTAAGACCTTTGTAGTCATGTTTTCTATTTGGAGACTAATTGATTGAGTATGTGAAGTGATTATGTATTTATTATTCTTGCATTTCAAGGTGGGTATAGGGTTTTGGTATCTATCATTTTGACCTTTCTCTTCCTCTATATAGAGGTAGGAGTGGTCTATAGTGGAGCGAACTAATTTTGGGGGTTCACGTGTACCAAAAATTAAATTTTAATAGGTCCAAAAAAAATTAATTTTGCCTATGTGGACGCAATATGCAACATGTACATTTATGATTGGTCAAAGGGGAAAAATAGTTGCTCGTTTGGATGTCTGACCGATTGTGGGTCGGGACCACCCCCAGTCATTGTGTCGGATAACACTGCTACGTGTACGCCATGTCCTGTGGTATGCAGCCAATTCACCACCCACAATGCCCATTTTTACGCATTAATGGCATGGCGTTTGCTCTTTCCCTCCGACCATCCACATTAACTTCATGTTCCTTCCCATTTACTTGTTTCCCATGGCACCAACTTTCAAAGCATTTGAGCATTGAATGGTTCACAACCTCACAATTCTCTCTCACCCACACCCCATTTCCTACACGCAACTTCTGGAGTGTTCATTTTTTAGGCACCAATACATGTTCAACTATGCTTTGTGTTTTCTTTAATAGACATTGACACATGCTCAATTGTGCACCAGATTCAACACCTCTACTCGGTGATGGTGGGTTATTTCTAATTCATCCTCTGCACTTGATAATGGTGGTCTATAATGTAATGTCCCCTTTTTGCGAGCATCAGAGTTCGTAAGGATTAGCCTATCATTTGACCCTCGTAGGTTGACAAATGTGATGAGAGGGTCTTCCTTGGCAGTTATCCAGAGTTTCAGGACCTTACTCCTCCAGTTGTTTCAGGTTTGGGCCTTCGCAGGGGCTCACAGAGTGATATTCAGGCACTTACTATTTATAGTAAGTCAGGCCAACAGGGGTTACTATTTTTGGCAGGGCACTTGGCTCAGTTGGCAATCTTAGTTTCGACCCAGTTTGACAGTTTGATGAGCAAACGGTGAATAAGGGAGCATTTAATAATAATTAAATAATTATTATTATGACTTTATATTATAAAGTCACTTTAAGTGAAATATTAAAATATTAATTATGGCGAATTATAAAGTATTTAATACTTTATAATAGTGGAGTAAAATTAATATTAAATGAGTATTTATTACTCATTTAAAAAGACGCCATTTATTAATAAAATTGTGTGATGTCCCCATCCTAGTCGGCCATTTGGTGTCGTGGTTAGCCTATTATTTTGATCCTCGTAGGTGACGATGTGTGCAGAGGATCATCGAGGCAGTTACTCATGTTTTGTAGCTTCAGTATTGCAGTTGTTTCAGGTTGGGCCTTGCAGAATCTTCCAGAGTGGATTTTTTAAAAACTTTCTATTTTTAGAAAGTTAGGTCAGGCGGAAGCTGCCATTTTGGGCAGGGCACCTGGTTCAACTATTCAGCTCAGAGTCGACCCAGTTCTTCAGTTTGACAGTCAGACGGAGAAATATTGGAGTATTTAATGGTTTAATGAAATAATTAATAATTTGACTTTATATTAAAGTCACGTTATTAATTATTTAAATATTTAATTAAATTGGCATATTATAAAGTATTTATTATACTTTATAATAAAGTATTAATATTTGATATAATGAATATTTAATATTCATTAATAAAAGCGCCAATTATTAAATGAGTTTCTCCTAAGTCAAAAGCGCAATAATTAATCATTTATTTAAGTGATTATTAAATGAAGGCTTTGGGTCGAATTTTTTGAGAAGGATATATATTCACAGGAAAGACAAAATCGAACCATTATGTTATGTTATTCAACTTTGTCTTATTTTTGCTTTGAGCATTGGAGTTTGCAAAACCTAGGGTTTCAATAGACGATTCATTTCTGGAGAACGATACCTCTTTAGGAATTGGCAGACTGAGACTGTGAAATACCAGTTGAAGCTTGCATCTTGGTGACTTCATTCAGAAGTTGCAGTTGAGCACATTGAGTTGACTTTAGGTAGGATATTCAGAGAACTTCATCAGTTAGCAGGGGCGACCTATCAGAGGTTGATTTTATAGAGATCTGGCATCTTTCATTTGGGCCATACTATATTCTTTTGCTGCTACTGTACATGCCGTACAAATCTGTACCTTCAAGGCCGTACCATTCTTTCAGGAAGAAACGCCTTCAGTTTTCAGTGAATGTCAGTTGGCTCTGGTGCGCCTTGGTCTTCTGGAGGATTCTTTTCATTTTGAGTTTGGAGAACTGAGATCGTGAGCCAGATATATTGTATTCTTCCAAATCCTTCATGCTGCTGCAGCCGCCATCAGGTTCTTTTCAAATAGATCATATTATATGCATTGTTCAAATTTTATCATTGCAAAAGCTCTGGAAATCTAATAAAGTGGTGTGCCTGTATGTTCTGAACAATTCCCACGTATTTTCATTGCTATATGATTTTTTATGAATTTTCAAGCATTTATTTAGAAAATCGCAGTTTTCTATTTGTTCTTCAAAAACCATCAAAAATACAAAAAACACAAAACTATCAAAAATTGTCATATTCATTCAAGGGTTTGGGTTGAGAACCACCAGGGTTCTTATAGTGGTATCAGAGCACAGATCTCCTACCATCTTGTGCTTTTTCAATTGCTTTTTCAAAATACAGTGTGCTTTTTGGTTGTTTTTTCATGAACAGGGATACCATTCATTATATTAAGGGTGTAGGGACAGGCAGAGCCGAGGATTGGACAGGTCCACCGATTCTAGAAGGTGAGACAGTGTCAGGTGTATTAGGCATTCACAGATCCAGCTCTAACAGCAGTGAAAACAGTGTTGCAACCCTAATGGCAGATCGCAAGATTCCTACAGAGATAGTTAGGGATACAGGGAAAGCACATGCAGAGTGCGACATTACCGATGAGGAGTTTAGATGCAGGCATGATAACATGATGGACATGATGTCCCAATTGATGGGCACTATCAGACAGTATACGCCCACACAGCCTCATTATATACAGATTGGACAGACGAGAGAGACTACACCAGTAGATCAGCCTTTGGCATCAGTACCACATCAGTCGTCGCCGATCTATCAGGAGCGTAGGCCAAGTCAGCCTACTTTCTTACCTAGAGAGACTCCACCTCTGACTCCGGGAGCAAAGCAGCAGGGGCAGCATCAGGAGTTTCAGCCACATAATGGCATGTCAGTAGTAGATGTGACGAGGTTTCATGGTGAGTACATGTCACTAGCACCTGAGATCCGGCAGTCATTAACGTTTCAAGAGTTTATGGATGTTCATAAACCCAGAGGAGGAGGCAGATTTGACCGTAGACCCCCTCAGCATCAGTAGCTGCAGCCACAGGTGAACAGGGATTTGCAGTATGCAGTTAGCAAGATTACCTTGCCATATTTTGATGGGTCCAATAGGACATCAGCAAGGTCTTGGGTCCAGAAATTGGACAACTACTTATCACTGAGGCCTATGCAGGAGGACGAGGCCATTAAGTTTGCTACCTTGCATCTGGATGGAATAGCGCATGATTGGTGGCACCACGTCATGTATATGCTGGGCCATCATGCAGTTAATACTTACCAGGAGTTCACTAGTAGGCTCATAGAGCGATTTGATAAGAAGGATCCAGAACTTTATTTTAGGGAGCTAGCTCAACTCAGGCAGATGGGTAGCTTGGATTCTTATATTGGTGAGTTTCAGAGAGTTGCAGTCATGGTGACAGGAATTTCAGAACGGAGACTCATTATACTCTTCATTGAGGGTTTGACAGAACCTATGAGAGGTTGGGTAAAGGCGTTTGACCCTCCTACCCTTCAGGAGGCCATGAGGAAGGCGCGAAGCATGGAGCTTGCAGCACCTCGCAGGAAGTTCAATTCAGGTTCGACACCCTACACAAGGCCTAATAGGCCTTTTGATAGAAATAATGACAGGAATAAGCCTTTTGACAAAAGGAAGGATCAACCGGATCCTAAGAGACAGAATGCACCACCCTTTGACCAAGAAACATTGAACGAATTGAGAAAGAAAAAGTTGTGTTTCTGGTGCAAGGCACCCTATGATGAAAAACACATATGCCCACTTCGTCCTAAGGTCAAAAATAATCAGATGGAATGGTTTTATGAGGGCGAAGAGCAATCTGATCTATCAGACCAGCAAGTTGATTCCGAGCCTTCAGATGATGACAGGTCCGAAAATGAGGGTGAACACGAAGGTGGGAGGAAGCTACAGGAAGCCCATTTGACTAGCCTTCAGAGAGATGGGCCGTTTAGACTTCGCGAGCTCCTAGCAGGTAAGAAGGTGATCACATTACTGGATACTAGTGCTATACACAATTTTATTGATGCACGTTTGGTGGAGAGGCGTGGCATCCAGACAGAGGCATTCGAGGGTATTCGAGTCAAGGTGGCTGATGGATATACTCTCAGATGTGACAGAAAAATTACTAATCTTCCGATGAGACTGAACAACTATTAATTCAAGATTGAATTCTATGTTGTTAACATGGGGGATACTGATGTGGTGTTAGGAATGGCATGGTTGCACAATTTGGGTGAGTTCACACTCAATTTGTGTGACATGGAGATGAAATTTAAGGTTGATGGGAGACCACATGTCATCAAGGCTATTCGAGACAGTAATCTGAGGATGGTTTCGTTCAGACGGATGGAGAGGCTCATTCGTCATGACATGGTTGACTGTGCGGCAGAGTGCATGTTGATGTCAGCTCAGCAGGAGCAGCAGAAGGGTGAGTACCACCCTGACATTTAGATATTGAGGACTAAACACTCCAAAGTGTTTAGCGATATTCCACTTGGTAGACCTCCAGATAGAGGCACATAGCATATCATTGAGTTGGAGGAGGGCGCAAAGCCCGTTATGATCACTCCCTACAGACATCCGAAATGACTCAAGGATGAGATAGAGAAGACCATCAACGAGTTGTTAGCTATGGGGCATATCAGACCTAGAAAGTCACCTTTTGCTTCATCAGTTGTATTGGTGAAGAAGAAGGATGGATCACTTCGGATGTGCATTGACTACCGACAGCTCAACAAAAGAACAATTAAGAATAGGTACCCCATTCCACGCATTGATGAGCTGATTGATGAGTTGCACGGAGTTGTCTTCTTTACGAAGATTGATTTGAGATCAGGGTACCACTAGATTCAGATGAGGGAGCAGGATATTTAGAAAACCGCTTTCAGGTGCCATTGCGGTCATTTTGAGTTCTTGGTTATGCCCTTCGGGTTAACCAATGCACCTGCCACCTTTCGGGCGACTATGAACAGGGTTTTCAGTTCTCAGTTGAGGAGATTTGTGTTAGTCTTCTTCGACGACATTTTGGTTTATAGCAGGTCATGGGAGGAGCATTTGGCTCACTTAGATGCAGTCTTGGGTATCTTGGCAGACGAGTCTTTCTATGCTAAGGAATCCAAGTGTGAGCTCAGTATAGAGGAGTTGTTGTATTTGGGGCACATCATCAGTGCCAAGGGAGTGAGTATGGACCCTGAAAAGGTCCGAGCTATAGTTGAGTGGCCGGTGCCTGAGAACCTTACGCAGCTCAGAGGCTTCATTGGGTTGTGTGCTTTCTACAGGAGATTTGTTAGTGGGTTCTCACGTCACGCCACACCCCTTACTGATTTGACAAAGAAGGGGGCTTTTACTTGGTCACCACAGGCGCAGGAGTGCTTTGACAGGTTCAAGGTGATCAGGACTTCATGTTTGGTGCTAGCATTGCCTGACTTTACGAAGTCATTTGATTTATTCTGTGATGCTTCAGGAGAGGGCATTGGTGCCGTTTTGATGCAGGAGCGACATCCTATTGCATTCGAGAGCAGGAAGCTTAGGGATCCTGAGAGATTCTACAATATTTATGACAAGGAGATGTTAGCCATTATGCATGCTTTGGCTAAGTTCAGGCAATACTTGGTGGGCAGCAAATTCAGTGTCCGTACAGACCATAATAGCCTGAAACATTTCCTTGGACAGCGAGACCTGAATGAGAGGCAGCAAAAATGGGTCAGTAAACTGCAGTCGTATGACTTTGATATCACCTTCATTAAGGGGAAGCAGAATGTCGTAGCTGACGCCTTGTCTCGCAGACCTTAGTTGAATGCCATGGCACAGATCACAGAGGATTGGAGGCACCAGATTATTGCGGAGTATGCTAAGAACCCATGGGCTTCTAGCATTGTTGACAGGACAGAGCAGGACGACAGGTATACTATTGTAGATGACTTGATCATTTACAAGGGGCATATTTTTCTAGTTCTTGACTCTGAGGTGAGGGTTACAGTTTTGAGAGCCTTTCATGATCTTCCTATGGCGGGCCATCCCGGATACTAGAAGACATATAAAATGGTTCAGGAACGGTTTACTTGGAAAGGGCTGAAAACTGATGTGTTACGATATGTTCGAGAGTGTTCTGTCTGCCAGCAGAACAAGCAGGAGCACACTTATCCTGCTGGATTGCTCCAGCCACTTCTGATACCGGATAGGAAGTGGGAGTGTTTATTGATGGACTTTATCACGGGTTTGCCGAAAGCCCAGGGTAAAGATTGCCTCTACGTAGTGGTTGATTGGTTGACTAAATATGCACACTTCTTCCTGATTACTACTACTTTCATAGCATCGCAGACTGCAGAGTTATTTTTAGAGAGGTATTCCAGCTGCATGGGTTGCCTCAGACGATAGTCAGCGATAGAGACAGTCGGTTCATGAGCAACTTTTGGCAGGAGTTGTTCAGACTTTGTGGGACCGAACTGACACCGAGTACCAGCTACCATCCGTAGACAGATGGGCAGACAAAGATTGTCAATAAGTGGGTGGAAGGTTATTTGCGTAATTATATAGTTGGACAACAGAGAGCTTGGGTGAGGTGGATCTATCTATGCGAGTATTGTTATAACTCGACTCACCACATGACGATATAGATGACACCCTTTATGGCTTTGAATGGGTATGAGGCGCCCAACCTTTTGGATTTGATATTGAGCGATAGCAGAGTGCCGAGTGCAGGGGATATGATGCAAAGTCAACAGGACATTTTGAGGTCTCTTCGAGACAATATCCAGCGGGCACAGAATCAGCAGAAGTAGTATGCTGACCAGAAGAGGGTTGAGCGTACTTTTGATGTGGGTGATATGGTGTACCTTATGTTGCAGGCGTATCATCAGTCTACTCTATGGAAGAGTGGGGCTGAGAAGCTGAAGCCCCGCTACTATGGTCCATTTCGTATTGTTAGACGAGTGGACGAGGTTGCTTATGAGTTGGACTTGCCTGCTGATAGCAAGGTCCATAATGTGTTTCACGTTTCTCGCCTGAAAAAGGCATTGGGTCAGCATGTGATACCCTCTCCAGTTTTGCCACCCCTTGACGATGAAGGGAAATTGATACTAGTACCTGAGGCCATCCTCGAGATGAGAGAGAGACACCTTTAGAGGCGGGTGATCAGGGAATATCTGATCAAGTGGAGAGATTTTCCAGTTGAGGATGCTACATGGGAGCAGAAGGAGATCTTACAGCATCCAGAGTTGAGATTGCTTGAGGACAAGCAATTTCAGGGAGGGCGGACTGTGACGTCCCCATCCTAGTCAGCGCAGCTGGTGTCATGGTTAGCCTATTATTTCGATCTTCGTAGGCTGACAGATGTGTGCAGAGGATCATCTAAGGCAGTTACTCAGTGTTTTGTAGCTTCAGTATTGTAGTTGTTTCAGGTTGGGCCTTTGCAGAATCTTCCAGAGTGGATTTTTTAGAAACTTTCTATTTTTAGAAAGTTAGGTCAGGCGGAAGCTGCCATTTTGGGCAGGGCACCTGGTTCAACTATTCAGCTCAGAGTCGACCCAGTTCTTCAGTTTGACAGTCAGACGGAGAAATATTGGAGTATTTAATGGTTTAATGAAATAATTAATAATTTGACTTTATATTAAACTCACGTTATTAATTATTTAAATATTTAATTAAATTGGCATATTATAAAGTATTTATTATACTTTATAATAAAGTATTAATATTTGATATAATGAATATTTAATATTCATTAATAAAAGCGCCAATTATTAAATGAGTTTCTCCTCAGTCAAAAGCGCAATAATTAATCATTTATTTAAGTGATTATTAAATGAAGGCTTTGGGTCGAATTTTTCAAGAAGGATATATATTCACAGGAAAGACAAAATCGAACCATTATGTTATGTTATTCAACTTTGTCTTATTTTTGCTCTGAGCATTGGAGTTTTCAAAACCTAGGGTTTCAACAGACGATTCATTTTTGGAGAACGATACCTCTTCAGGAATTGGCAGACTGAGACTGTGAAATACCAGTTGAAGCTTGCATCTTGGTGACTTCATTCAAAAGTTGTAGTTGAGCACATTGAGTTGACTTCAGGCAGGATATTCAGAGAACTTCATCAGTTAGCAGGGGCGACCTATCATAGGTTGATTTTACAGAGATCTGGCATCTTTCATTTGGGCCGTACTATATTCTTTTGTTGCTGTTGTACAGGCCGTACAAATCTGTACCTTCAAGGCCGTACCATTCTTTCAGGAAGAAACGCCTTCATTTTTTAGTGAATGTCAGTTGGCTCTGGTGCGCCTTGGTCTTCTGGAGGATTCTTTTCATTTTGAGTTTGGAGAACTGAGATCGTGAGCCAGATATATTGTATTCTTCCAAATCCTTCATGCTGCTGCAGCCGCCATTAGGTTCTTTTCAAATAGATCATATTATATGCATTGTTCAAATTTTATCATTGTAAAAGCTCTGGAAATCTAATAAAGTGGTGTGCCTGTATGTTCTGAACAATTCCCACGTATTTTCATTGCTATATGATTTTTTATGAATTTTCAAGCATTTATTTAGAAAATCGCAGTTTTCTATTTGTTCTTCAAAAACCATCAAAAATACAAAAAACACAAAACTATCAAAAATCATCATATTCAGTCAAGGGTTTGGGTTGAGAACCACCAGGGTTCTTACAAATTGCCTAAGTTCAAAAGAGGCAAATTTTATATTATTAAATGCATTTAAACTGCTTTTTTTGAAGGGGGTCAAATTTTTGAGAGAGGTATTTTTTTTTCAAAGACAGAATAGACTCATTATTGATTGATTATTCAAATTTTGTCTTTTCTCTCTAAGAACATTTGGAGTTGGAGAAACAAGGGTTTCTACAATTAGGTTTTGGAGAACGTCAACTCTTCAGAATTAGACATACTGAGGCTGTGAAATACCAGTTGAAGATTGTCAGTTGAGTGGCTTCACACAGGAGTCATTACAAAGCATATTTGAGAAGTTTTATTCAAGTTTCTTGAGCAGTTTGAAAGGGTTTGTTGGCTGCTACAATACCCACTACAGTGCACATGAATAGTAACGCTACAGTGCACGTGAACAGTAATCGGCTACAGTACCTTGGGAACTGTGCCCGCGCTAGAGTGCCGCTACAGTATAATTCTGATTTGCAAGGGTTTAAGAATATCAAATATCTATGGGGAAGCTGTTAGTCATGAAACCAAGACATTATATCTATTATTGTTGAAGTCTGATCAGTTATGGGCATCAAATCAGGTCTGGACGTGTTTGCTAGTAAGGCTGAAAGTCTCATTCTGGCCACTATTCTCCATTATGGGCACTTTCACCAGGTATGATTGTAGTATACATATTAACATGCATGAACATTACTTGTTTCTTGTAAAATTTGCTAAGAAGTCTGAAGATATCATCTTGCTGATCATTTATTTTGAGAAATTTGTACATGCAAATCAGTCAATATATTACTTAGAAAATGTTTATTTAAAGACTGTAATACCATATTTGCTTTGGCTATGATTTGGGAACCCTTGATAGCATTGACTCTGGACCGAGTAGAAGAATGCAATGAATGTATTGATGTTTAGTCAGCTGTCATAGGTTGCAAACCTTATACTTACTGTTGTTCATCACTGAGTCATTAGGTGAGTTGGTACATGTCTAATAAGTGTTTCTGGGTAGTTCTAATTGCATAATCAGTCATTATTCATTCTCAGAAATTTGTAGGTGCACTGTTGTTCAAGTATCAAGGGCATGTCATAGTGTTGTTAGTATTTACATGTTGAAGTTCAAATGGTGTCAATATGTCTATCACTCAGAAATCTCTATATTGTATGCTTTTTATAACCTCTTAATTGGCACATGAATTACGTCAACTTAGTGCTTTGGGAAAATTATTGTTCCATCAAGGGTAGTGTTGTGACCTTTTTTCACACATCGCCCCATTCAAAATGGGGACCCCCTAAATTTTTGCTCCATTCTAGTCTTTTGGCTTGGGTTTTTTCTCTCTCTCTCTCTCTCTCGCTCCATCTATTTTCTGATGTCTGCTTTTCGGGGGTTGCCCCCGTCAGTGAGTTTAAGTGTGAAACTGACCGAGTCTGAAAATTAGGGTTTCATCTTTTTTGGTCAGTCCAAGGTCGAATAGGGTGAATAAATTGAAAATTGAGACTAACATTGTTGTTAGTGTGCTTCCAGCAGACTCTCAGCAAATTTCCACCAGATTCTGAGGTACCTACTATTTTTAGTAAGTGTGAAATTCAGAGCAGTTTGTCAGCATTTTTGAGATTCCGACAGTCACACAGCATTCAGAGTACCTCAGGCTACTCGCATGCAAAATTTGAGCGAAAATAGACAACTTTCTATTTTTAGCAGTCCGACTTCTAGGACAAATTTTAGGGTTCAGATGCATAGTTTTCTTTTGCATGTTAGCATATTCCTTCTGGGTTTTTCGAGACCTTCCCGATGATAAAACATGCAAAACGAGACGACCACTTTCAGAATTCAGTCTTCTGAGGCTATTTTTAGGGTTTGCATGTCAGGGTTTCTTTTGCATGTTAGATGATTCCTGATGGGTTTTTCGTGAGCTTCGCGATGGTGTGACATGCAAACAAAGATACTCGCTCAGTAAGGAACTTGCTATTTTTAGCAGGTGTTTCCCAGTAGCCGCTTCCCAACAGTTTAGAATCACGAGCCGATCGCAGTGCCACAGAAACGAGAGCAAACAGAGATCTTTTGATACGCATGCAGAGCGAATTAGGGTTTCCAACTTCGGGACCCAAAAAGAAGGGTAAAAATTCAAAATTTTTGAAAACCGGTGTAAACCACCACGATCAGCATTCTTCAGGCTATTTGCTGGTAAAATTTCAAGTCAAACGGAGCACTTACTATTTATAGTAAGTCAATTCGGAAACTGGCTAAAAATAGCAAGTCAGGTGCATGCGTCAGTGTCAGCAGTCAGGTCATGTGGTGAAGAGCACCTCATTTAAATTTCAAGTTGATCGGAGCAATGGAGCTATTAGAAACGAGGGGTTACTATTTATAGTAAACCACCACCAGAAATAGGCTAAAAATAGCAGGGTGACTAAAAGTGGCAGTGTCGACAGGACAACAAGGTCATGAGGATGCAGTGCGCAAAATTTCAAGTCGTTCCAAGCTTCGGAGATGCAAAATCAGAGAACTTACTATAAATAGCAGGGCATGTAAGCTGGCAAAATGAAGAAAAGGTCTAAGTCTGGAACTTCACCCAGTAGACATGCTAAAATGCGCCCAGTTGATGAGGAGGCATAAAAAATTCTAAGTTATGAAGCTCGTCCTTCACACAGGCCCAAATGCGCCCAAGGAGAAGAAAGTCAAAGAAAAGTCAATGAAAGTTATCCTGCAGGCATAGTGAAATGCGCCCAAGGGAAGCTCAGGAAGGTTGAAAAAATTTCTAAGTGTGGATATCCGCCATCACCTTCAAAATGCGCCCAAATTGCAAGTTCATCCTTCTCAGGGGGTAAAATGCGCCCAAGTTGTGAGTGGTCAAAGCAAAGTCAACGATTTTCATCCTCTTCCCTAGGCAAAATGCGCCCAAATACATGCATGTCAAGACAAAAACGGGAGGTGAAGAGTCACTCAAGGGCGTTGTTATCCACCAGCTAGGCCAAAATGCGCCCAAGGAAGAAGTGGGTCAACAAGTCAAAGTTTTTATCCTCCTCATGGCCAAAATGCGCCCAAACAAGCTCAAGTGAAGACAAAAAAGTGAAGTTGAAAGGTCATCCCTCTTGCAAGCCAAAATGCGCCCAAGTTGAGGTGTAAAAAGTGACTGAGGGTGGTAAATAAGGTAAAAGGGTGAGTGAAAATACCTCAAGGCGTGGTAAAGGTGGTAAATGCTAGGCGTTTTCCTTCATCTAGTGCTAAATGCGCCCAGGGCCTAAGGTGTTGAAGATGTTGAAGATGTTTTCCTAGCGCCTAAGGTGATGAAGTGTTAGAAAAAGTTCTAAGGCGTGTGAAGTATAGTGCTAGGCGTGATTTTCCTCAAGTGTGCTAGGCGCCTCAAGTAAAAAAATGAAATATTTTTTTTAAAGTGTTGGAGAATTTTTTTTCTAAGGCGTTTGAACTTCAAATATAAAATTGCCTTGCAAGTGTGGAATAAAATATAAATGGTGAGTAAGAAATAAAATTGTGCTAGGCATGAATAAAAATTTTCTAAATGAAGTTGATAAAATTTCCAACACTGGCGAATGAATTAAAATTTTCTAAGACAAATTCTCAAAGTGCAAGACGATTTAAAATATTTTCTAAGGCAAATATTTTCTCTCTTGGAAAATACGCCTAGAACTCAGGGTGATAAATTTTCTTCTCAGAACACTGGCAAATTTTCTCAATGATGAAGTCAGAGAATGATGATAATGCAGATGAACTCAAATTTCTCAAGTCAGAGCAACAGGATGATCACAGGCGAAGAACGGATTTAAATTTGACAAATAATATTTTTCTAAGGTTCAAAATTCAAAAAATTAAATGAACCCGTTCGTTGGGTACCCATGGATTCGAAGCATTCTGAAGAAAATTTTCTTCTGGGTACTGAACATTCGTGATGATAAATGGATTTCCAAGTCTTCCGCACTTCGCCAACACTTTTTCAGTGGAGAATTTAATCAGTGCTCAAATTGTGAATTTTCCTAAGGGAGAATTTAAAATTTTCTAAGGCAAAGATGAATAAAACAACTTTTCAAAGTGAATTTCTTCGAATGATGAATTCAAGATGAGTTGCCTAAATAATTTTGATTGAATTTTTCAGTGATGAATTCTCTAGAGATGATGAAGAGTTAAATTTGAATTTCAAGTGACAGAGCTTCGGCTGGTGAATCAAAAAGATGGATTTAAATTAAATTTTTCAAAAATAAATTCAAAGATGCCAGTCAAAGTCAAGTTTCTAGAAGAATAAGATTCCGGACGTCGAGAGACAAGTGTCAGAAATACCAGAGAGGGAGAATTCAAATTTTTGAAATGGAGTAGTGGAAATTAAATGCACTGGCTAAAATTGGCTCCTTCTAGAATCCGATTTTGAGTTATAAAATGAAGAAGTTTCTCACTTCTTTTTCACAGCTGGAGAAGTTGACTTGCTCTGAGTAAGTTGCTAAAGATTGAGTATTTGCTGAAGCTTGAAGGAATTCAAATTTTTTTTACTGACGAGTAGAGTTTGCTGAAGGTTGCTGAGGATTGAAGAGGCACACTTAGAAGTTGCTGAATGTATTCAAGTCTGCAGTTGGAGAGGGACGCCTTGAAAATCTGAAGTCAAGAGGTGCGCACTTGTTGGTTAGAGAAGGTACGAGTGTGATTGAAGCTTGATTCATTGCCAAAGTTGAAGTTGCTAGTTGGAGGGGACGCCTTGAAGTGAAGTGAATTGCTGATTTAAAAAGTGTGAACTTGTTGATTGCTAGTGTGAAATACGAAGTCATAAAAGTTCAACTTGCTGATTAAGAAGTGAAGTGAAGTCACTAAAGTCCACTTAGAAATCTTTTCCAAGTGTTGAAGTTCAAATTTATTGAAGAAGAGGAAGCTGAGGTTTGCAAATAAGAAAGTTATTGCAGCTTCTAAAGTCGACTGCAACCCTTACACAATGTCTTATTTATTTTACAAATTAATTGCTGGTGAATGTTTACTGTTTGCAGATGGTTGAGGCAAGGGCGACTGGCAAGGACAATGGTGCATCCAGGCAAGCTGTGATCAAGAAGCTGAGCAAGACATTCATGCCAGAATCGAAGTTCATTTCAAAGTTGGGCAAGCTGACAGACACCAACCTGGGCTTCGTCAACCTAGAGACCTTCACGAACAGGATGTTGGGAATCGGAAGTCATCAGCCTTCGACCACTTCACACAATATTGTTCGAAGTGGGTTATATGCACCTGCTGGTTTTCCACCAGCCATTCAGTGTTCGGAGCTGATGATGGAGTGCGCCAATTATTACGATAAGGATCACAGATCGATCATGTCACCGGATGGCCAAGTACTAGCAAGTCTTACTCCATTGGTGAAGCTTTCAGGATCCCGGTGCACAGGAACATGGTTTACAAATCCAGAGAACGACCTGAGCGGATGTATGCTTCTACTTTCGAGAGATGCATGGAGACAATTAACACTCACTGGATGAGCACTCCTAAGCCTTCTCGCACAAAGTTTCCAAAGCAGATCATAGCGGAGGAATTGAAGCAAGAATATTGTGATCTCATTATGATGCTGAGCAGGGTTGGAGGTTGTGCACAATCATTCATTTTTGAACCTTGGATGTTTTACTACATCAACCTCGTGCTTGAAGGGAAGGATTATGTCAATTGGGTCGAGATGATAAGTGATAATTTACATGAGCAGCTCCTGAGCTTGAGGAGAACAAAGACATTTTACATGAGCTCTTATATTATCTATATGTTGGCTCGGATGACGAAGTATAGGGGGATCTCTTACAAGGAACCTGTCGGTTGTGACTCCCACCAGTTTAAGATATATGATGCATGTCCACAGTTGCATTTGGCGAGCACAACTCACTACAAGCGTGTCAACGATTCCTTCACCATGTACATCACAAGGCTGCTTCAGGAGCGGTTACATCACAGAATCTCGAGGGAAGCCCAAGAGTTGATTGAAAGGTATGGGTGCTGGTTCATACAGTTTCCAAAATTCTCTTATATTAGGCTGCAAGGTTTCTCATCATATCCATATAGGCTGCCTAAGTACCCAACATATAGAGTTTTAATGCTAGAGATATCTAGGCAATTGCTTGCCTTTGATAAAATTCAACAGAAAAAGAAGAAGAGAGGGGTAGAATTTCCAGTTGTCATGGGCAACTCAGATGAGGTGTGTCCTTCAATACAGGCAGCTAGAGAGGCTGAAAGTGAACTTCAATTTTATCACTTCTCATATCATATTAGCTGACAGCACTACGATCCACATCATAACATCAAATGGGTACTGTCAGAGGGGTTTAAACATAAGGCCACCATTGAGGATTATTGGGCTGATGCGGCTGATGAAATTGAATTAAGGAAAAGGATGTTTTCTTGGTTGCCAATTACTTTGATCAGGGAGTGTGAAGTGGTGTCGGTTCCAGACCAGGTGAACGAGGATATGGACGTTGTCCATCCCGATTATGCAGCAGTGAGAGATACTCCACTTCCACCTCCAGATTGGTTAGAGCCTGAGATTGCTGACTTGGACACACTTTCTATCCCAGTCCTGACATTCACTAGAGCATGGGTTGATAGGCGAGTAAACAGGTTCAAGAGTAGGTCAATTTTTTTGACTTACAACATGATGGGAGATCACAGGACACCCACCACAGGTAGAAAGAAACAGATTACACGAGGTCCAGAGCCCAGAAAGAAAGAGCTAGTTCGACAGGAGCCTACTCAGCCAGAGCCTCCATGAGTTACAGTTGCATCACCATTGGAGACACGTTCTCCAAGTATACAAGAGGTTTCTTTGTTTGCTAATCAGAGGAATACACTGAATCAGGTGCAAGTAGTACAGGATATTATTCAGCCTCCACGGAGAGAGTCGGTTGGCCAGAGTGTCAACGCACCTGTTAGGGTTGATCAGCAGGATGATGAGGGGACTATTACTGACCCTCAGTTTTAGCAAGAGTTAGAGGCGGCCATGAATGATGATGATGATGATATAGTGTCAGATGACACTCAGCCACTTGAGGATGATGAGCCTCGCCATAATGATGTAGAGGTTGAGCAAGTTAGAGAAGTAGAGGTGTAGGAACAACAACCCTTTGATATACTGTATGATGTGCCTGATTGGCTTAAAGATAGAATGAGAAGGAGCCCCAGTGAGGAGCTTGATCTAGCAGTTGAGATGGAAGAATTTTTGAACAGGATCAGTGCACCTCCACAGAAGAAGAAGGCAAGAAAGTTTTCAAAGATATCCACTGAAGAGGATGGTTCTCGTACCCTTCATGTAGCTGTGCCACGAGTTGAGTGTGACCGAAATGAAGCAGTACTTGAGAATTATGTGGTCACGACTCTGGATTTGGAATGCCCCACTGGTGCGCAGATTGTAGAGGAGTGTGATAACTCCTACCTTGCCCTCAAAGATAGGTTATTCAAGAAAGAAGGGAAGTATAAGAAGTTGAAAAGAGAACACAAGGCCTTGATTGGATATGTACAATAGTTATCTCGTTCTCGAGGGCAGGATATACCAGTGATAGAGCCTCCAGCAGAGATACCTAGAGAGTCCATTAATGGCTTGATGGAGTTGGGGAAGATGGCACAGGAGGCAGACAAGTGGGTCACGGGAGTTCGTGCTGAGACCAAAAATTTTATGGAGGACCTTGCTTTTGCTTTTCAGCAGGCCTCTAGTATTTTGACACAGATGGATGCAGTGGATCATGCATGGGGCGATGCTTCTATCTATCAGAGCAAGGTGATCTAGTGTCTTGAGGCATTGAGGCATGTTCTGTTGTGATTGCTGATTGATGGAGGTGTCATTCAGGAGAATGATAGGTATGATTTCTCGAGATGGTATTCCTCAGCAATCACGGGGCGTGGTTTCTTTGACGCAGCTCAGGAAGATTCAGCCAGGATACATAAAGCTATGGCCAATATCATTGATGGAGTTTAGAATACCTTTGAGGCCATATTTGCTAGGCGGCTGAATCCAGATGAAGTTAATGTTGATAATTTGAGTGGTAGGCTGGTGCCTTTCTTTTCAGATGTTAAGACCTTTGTACAAGATGATTTCGAGAATACTTCTACTTTCTCCACCTTGATCCAGAACACGCAGGACTCCTTGATTGCTTGGATAAAATCTTGTGCAAGGCATGAGCATTCAGTCACAGTGTTAGAGTTTCAGCTAGATTGCATTCTACCCATTTCAGTTCAGGAGGTTGAGGCTGTGCTTAGCAGGTTCATTGATTTTGCAGCCAGAGAGAAGGAGAACGGGAATGCACTACTGGATGAGGATCTTCTAGAAGACTGAATGTGGGCATTTATTTCCTTTACTATTTTTGGGAGTGAGTGGGAATCTTTGATTCATTTAATGTACCACTCCCTATTCTGGCAGTTTTTAGGGTTAGGGCTGAGGTGGCACGATTTTAGCCACTCTATTGATTGTAACCCTAGCCGTCTTTTGGACTGGGCTAGCTATATAAAGGGGGAGTCCCCCTCATTTGAATCCATTAGATCATTAGACATTAGATCAGAGTCAGAATTGAGTTAGAGCTTAGAGGCCAGAGAGTAGTATATTATAGACATTTTGCATATTGGAGAAGAAAGAGAGTTTTCCCTTTGAAAACTTTTGTGGAGATTGTTGTGTAATACTTTTCATGATAATAGATCTTTTCATTGATGGTGGAATTCATCTTGTCATGAATAGCTAGCAAGGTCTCTTCTTACTTTCGTATCCAAGTAGCGTAATTTTCATGCAAGTAGTTTACTTTGATGTGTGGTGTTTTATTGAGGTAGCTTCACTTTATTCCATACCACTAGCGGCTTGTTGATGATAAGTTCGCCTTGCGTGGTCCACTGGACATTATCTCGAATGTAACTTCGGTTGTGATTGGTATACCTATATGCATCATTTTGATGGTGTATGTATGCTAAGTTATAATATGAACATCCTTTGCTATCCCCTTGAAGATTGCACCGATTTTGCTGAAGCTGTCCGACGCGAGGCTAGGTGAAATTTGGTTGAAGTCTACTAAAACGAAGCTCCACATATCCTGCATTTAGAATAGAATACAAATTTCTTAGGCCCTATACTCTTTACTTTCCGCATATTTCCAATTAGCTTTAGGAAAACGTGCTACATTGCCAAATCATACACGCAAGAATCCCCTTCAAATCATATACCAACTGCTAACTGCAAGAAGTCTGAACAATTATGTAAGTCCCCTCGTAAGTACACAACAATACACATCAACCAAACTGGGTCTATTCGCATTAAAGGAACCTTGGAGTTGAAAGCATGAACTCACTCGCAATCTTAGCATGCTGAATACTTTGATCAAGAGAGAATAGAGTATCCGTTGGGAAACTTTGTTCTATATTGTATGCTTTTTATAACCTCTTAATTGGCACATGAATTACGTCAACTTAGTGCTTTGGGAAAATTATTGTTCCATCAAGGGTAGGACATCTCATATAAGGTTAATGGGTTTGTGTGCTTCCTCATTGACAACTTTGCTATGTATTCTTTGCTTCTCCTTTGGCCTTGTTGAATGCTTCTTTGTCTAACTTTTTTTGTAGGAATCACATGGTAGAATGGACAACCTATTGTTTTGTGCTAATAATAGAGCTCATCTACTATTATTCGACCCAAGTGAGGATTTATTTCCTCACTATGGAAATGATTCATACAACCATCTGTTGTGGGTGCTTCCTTCATTTTTGGTTTTTTGGTTGCTTGTTCGACTCTTCTTTATACTCCATAACTTGAAGGTTCTATTGTTTTTTGGGTGCTTCTTTAATTAATGTGGGTTTCAATTCTCTAGTTTTTAGTTTTATTGGATGTTGTGTACCTTGAATTAGAATGTTTGAGGGTTTTATTTTCTTTAATCTGTGTAGAAAGGAACCACAAGTGTATTTTGAATGTGTTTATTCAAATAGCTCCAAATTTTGTGTTCATAAACATATTCAATATTAATGGGAATTATAATCTTCTATTGGGGCATCACTATGACTTACCGGTGAAGTTATTAAAAATTTTGTTTACAATTATTTGAAATTATTATGCAAATGGGATTTCAAAGGATTATTGTTAACCGATAATATTGTCAAGCTTGTTCCTAACAAATATATTTGTAAATGGGGTTATTGTTACCTGGTTTACATTCTCTTAATTTTTTTGTCTAATTCTTAGGGTTTATAACTATTTTGTATCTCTACAAATAGTAGTTTTCTTTATTATAGGGTTGTGTTGTTCATTGTTATCTTGGGTATTCATTAGAACTTTGAGGATTTATACTTGCAATGGGGACTCACTAAATATATGTATGATAAAATTTATGTCTACTAGAAGGTTATTGTTAATGATTAAGATGTGTTTGTTTGTGTGGGAATATCAATAGTTTTCACATTGTGTCTTGTTTGTAAGCTTTTCAATATTCAATCAAGATTCATGGTTTGTCTTAAAGTTTGACATTTTATGTCAAAAGACATAATGTTAACATATTCAGGTATTCACAAATGACATACTTTGCCTCCTGCAATTAGAGCTGTTTAAATTTGAAAATAATATTATCTTTATCCTACAAATGATATTTTGAATCTTAGAATATTCTCTCAAATCCTTTACTCATGTGAATTCCATTTTAATTTTTTTTTATTATTGTAAGCCTTTTTAACTAATCAAAACAATGGAGTTGAATGTTTGGAATATCCATTAGATATGTAGCTTAAAAAAATTACAAGTGTAGCTTCAAAAATAATAACAAAAGTAGAGACAATAAATGAATGAAGAATGAAGTTAACAAGCTTCTTTTTCATTCTTTGGATAGTTTTTAAAATAGATTTGCACTAGGAAACTATATTTTTAAGCACTAGGTCAATAATTCCATGTCCCTTTGATATTGACAATGATAATATAATTGTAGGTATACTACATCCAAACACTTAGTTATAGACTAACAATACTAGGGCACTAGTAGTGACATTATTATTTGCAGTGGAAAGAGTCATGAATGGGAAAGATTAACTATAGGTTATGATAGAAATATAGTAATAACTAGAATAAGATACAAAAAAGGCCTCTCTTTGGTAGGGTTTGTCTCTTTCTAGCCAAATATTTGAGATTGTTGAATTATATTTTAACACTCGAAGAAGATAGAGAGATAGAAGAGAAAAAAAGAAAGAGAAAAGGAAAGGAAATGAGTGGGAGAGAGAGAGACGCATACATAGATGACTAGTAAACCCTTTACCCTCAATTGTAAACCCTAAACTCTATACTGATACCCTCAATTGTAAACTGAATATGCTAAACCCTATACCTCAACTCTAGATACCTTATTGTTTAGGAAGTTAGGCGACATCAACCTTGTACATCCTTTAATTAATTGCTTTCCTAATGTCTTTTATAAATTACCCATAAGAGGTTAAACCATTTAACCAATAATGGTGAAAGAACTCATGTAAATACGAAGTTACAGTTACAATTTGTATTCAAGGAAGGACAAAATAGCTAGGCATCCCATTTGGAATCTCCTTTTTTTTGAGGTTTATGACATCTGTCATAAGTTGTAAGAGTATCTATGACACTATGACAACTGTTATAAGATTTTATGATGACTATGACACCATTTATGATTGTATTTATGATAGATTCCTTCCCTAGGCGCCTATGCATGAGATATACCTTATGATAGTTGTAAGAGAATCTACAAGTTTCTATTTTGGGTGGTTTTGGTGGTTGGAAAGGAGGTAGGCATGGGTTTTTCCATTTGGTTTTTCCGCATGTTTTTTGGTGATACCATGGTCATATTCATTCCCACAAGTTTCTATAAATCTGGGCCTTGAGCTAGAGTTATTCATTTAGTTTTGCAGGTAATAGGGTGCTTCTGGATTCTACAAAGTTATTCAAAGAAGTGTATTGTTGTTGTAATCTATCTTGATTATTAATATACTTGCCTCTCTCTTTTTGTGGTGGAGTTTTTTCGCTTAGGGGTTTCTCCACGTAAATATGGTCTCATGTGTTATGGTTTTCTTTTCTCATTTTGATTCAACAATCACATTCATATTAAGGGTTAATCTTTGGATTCAAATTTACAATTACTATTGATTAAAGTTCATATTGCAAGCTTTCTTCACCTTGTTTTACAACATTTGGTATCAGAGTTAATGTTTATATTGAGAAAGGGACACTTTTCTCTTGAGTGTTGAAGGTTTTTTGCTACAGTGGGAGCTTTTGCTTTGTGGGTTTTCTGCAGATTTGTGAAAGATTGTGTTGGTTCCCAAATCAACAGGTTGCAAATCCCTATTTAAGTATGCCAATCTTTATAATTGGGTTTCACACATGTGAATTGGCCAACGAATGTAATCAATCAATATGATTGGAATTCCTTGCACTTTAGGCTCTGCTATGCCTAGGTGGGAATTACCTTGATCACCAATGAATACATGCTCTCCATAATTGCTTGGTGATGATTACACAAATTATCTCCTCATACGAGTTTAGAGTTTTTGTTTGATCCTAACTCCTTGTTCAGTTATCCACTCTTAATCTATTTTATACTGGCATGAGGGTGTAAAATAGATTACCTCTAAACTACTCCTACTCTTACTGTAGAAAAACAAAATTTGATTTACAATATGGTACAAGGAATTGTTTTGGAAATGAATTGATTAGTTCCTTATCTAGGTAATAGAGTCAAAATTCAATTGTGTGTGTTCTCCTTTCTGGTTACAAGTCAAATTACTTGGCACTGTTTTGTTTATGCCTTGCATAAATATGCAAAATTGTAGCTATCAGACTCTTCTTATTTATACAAATGACTTTCCCAAGTTACTAAGATTTACTTAATAGAATTTAATCCTTCCTAGAAGGAACCAATTAAATCAATCACACAAATCAAAAAATGTGTTTTGATAAACCAAGCATATCCCTAATATATTGATTTAAACAACAGTGAAAAACCAAATTGGAGATAGCAAGGTAACCTTCATCTTGATAGTACTCGACAAATAATTGACAACCAAAAATTGAACACCAGAGAAAAGAAGCTTCTTTATTGATGTTCTCGGTTACAGGCCTTCACAATATCATTATCCAAAATACAAATTCCAGAACCCCATCCTCCAAGAGAGATTCTCTACGGCCTTGGTTTCCTTCTTATAGGAACGAAAGAAGCAACAAGCTTCAGACCATTCACATTCTACAAACTGATTCTTCATATTCCCAACCATTGGTATGACATTCTGCAATATTCATTTATCTTGAATTCAATCAATGAAACACTCACTGCTTGTAAAAATATTAAAAATTACATTTTCCACCCTTGGCCAATGAAGTATTTTCCTTTTACATTATCAAATATAGAAAGATATGTTTTGCAAATCAATTCATCAAAGAAACTTGTGATTATCTTCCCCAATATGTCAACGTGCCTCTGAAAATGTTACTACTACCCCACATTACATTCATCAGGATCCCTTTATGCTACTACCAATACTCTTTTCTCCCTTCAACAAATTCAACAGTATGTTTGTTTTCCTTCGAGATTTCAAAGAGACTATTGCTATTGTTCCATCGATATTTCCTTCTCTCCTCGAACCGTAAGATGCTAAGTCTTTAATGTGTATTGCCCCATCAAATAGACCTTTAACCACCTCTCTTCGATATACCATATTATCTCTGACAACATTCACTTCCTTCATGCATACCACTCCATCGAACAGACCTTGAACTAACTCTGGCCAAAATGACATAATCTCTTCAACAATGTATTGCCCTTTCCTATCAATCGGGTGTTCAAAGAGACAATGAGATGGGTGTCTTCAACATAGCATACTCTCTGACATGTTGTTACCTGTTGATGATGCTCTCTTTGGACCATTGAAGGGACCCAAAAGTGGGTCTCTTCGACATAATATAGTCACTCTGATGCTACTTCATGCTGCTTCAAATGTGCAATACAATACATGTGTGAACCTACATGGACAATAACTATGAAGAATAAAATACCAATAGGGAAATGTTAGAATATGCTCCATTATGGAATCAAAGTTAACAATTTAGGGTAAACTATACATATTTTGATAGTTGACTCAAGGTATATGTGGATTACCTAAAGCATATATGACAAGTTTGGGATTTGAATAAAAATTTCAGTGTCAGTCGGGCCTAAAATGGATTTGCAAGGTGATTTCAATCATGGAACTTGGGTATTCTACACACTTGGAGTTTCACATACTGGGTTCATAGCTTGTCAGGATGGTGAATTTACACAAAATGTGGAGGTTCTAACAGATTTTAAACCATGGCTTCTACCTCTTTTCTAGATATTGAGAAGTTCAATGGCATTGGTTACAAGATGTGGAAGTTGAAGATGTAGGATCTCCTTCAAGAGAGAGATCAGTGGTTGGTAGTTTTGAACCAAACGAAACCAAAGAAAATGTCTAATGAAGATTGGAAGAAAATGGATAAGAAGGCACATGGAACCATTCATTTGTGTCTTGTGGATTCCGTCCTCTTGAATGTTTTAGAAGAAGCCACTACATAAAATTTGTGGAAGAGGATAGGTGATATCTATCAAGCTAAAAGTTTAACTAATAAGTTGTATCTTAAAAGATGTTTGTATTCTCTAAAAATGAAGGATGGTTATTCTATTGCAAGACATTTAAATTATTTTCATATGATTTTTCAAGTTAGCTTGCATCAATAGATGTTAAGTTAGAAGAAGAAGAAAAAGTATTTTGTTGCTTTGCTCTTTACTTGGATCTTGGGAAAATCTAATTGTTTCCATAAGTGGTGGTGGTATAGCACCAGAGATGGATAGTCTCATTGCAATACTTCTTTTGGAAGAGATGAGGAGAAATTCCATGAATGTAGGCTCCCAAGATGCCTTGCATGTGCGAGGAAGGTCCAAAGAAAAGGGAGGGCCTACAGGGGACAAGAAAAGAGACAAGTCTAAAGGACGTTTTAAAACCCTCGAGAAGAGTAGAGTAAAGTGTTGGAATTGTGGTAAAAGAGGGCATGTGAAAAAGAAGTGTATGAACAAGAAAGAAAGTTTGGATACTTCCACGAAAAATTCCTCCAAATATGGTGATTTTGATGCTTTGTTTATTTCTTCTAACACTATTAGTAATGATTCTTGGCTTATTGATTTAGGTGCCTCCTACCATATGACTCCTCACAAGGGGTGGTTTACTTCATGTTTAGCTTATGATGGGGGAGAATTTTTCCTCGGTGATAATAGCATGGAGAATATTGTTGGTAAGGGAAAGGTAAAGTTGTGTTTCAGTGATGGGAGGGTTAAAACCCTTGATCATGTTTTACATATTCCAAGACTAGTGAGAAATGTAATTTCAATATCCAAGTTGAATAATTTTGGAATGCATGTGACATTTGACAAGTCTGTTTGCAGGTTGGTAAGAGGGAGTTTGGTGATTGCTAAAAGATCTCAGGTAGGGACTTTATTTAGGCTTAATGCCTCCAATTTTTGTAATTCTGCCAATGTAATTGTTGTCAAATAAGGTTTGCACCCTTGCCAAGCTATAAATTATAGCAACCTATTGACACATGGGAACACTTCGAGGTTGTGGGTGACCTGGGAATGAAGTGGACCTCCAAATTATGGTCTGGATCCCCTTAAGATAACTTGAAAATACTAAAAAATGACAAGGAAAAGAGTAAGAAGGATATGCTTGAAATTTAAAACCTATCACTAACAAGTGATACACCAAAGATAAAATTTGACAAGACTGTTGAAACTCACAAAAATCTCAATAAAGCTAAACAATCTCACAACACAGAGATTTATGTCTGCAAAGTGATTCTATGTAAGGTTCTGACTGTTCTAATGCTTAACACAAGGAAAACAATGATGTTTTCACAAATATAAATGCAATAGAAAGAGATCACTAACATAAACCTGCACTATGACATAATATTCTTTGCATCTAGTACTGAAGGAATCTGATAAAATAAAAGATTGCATAGAATTTTATTATGCAATTCACAACCAATACTAAAACCAGAAGGGAACTCAATGAAGGAAATGACTTTCTATTGAGAAAAATAAGGAGTCTCAGTATTACAAATTTGTAGTATTCATAAAAATGAGTTACAAAGTCTGAATAATGCTCTTTCAACAATCTCCTAACTAAGAAATCACTCTACAAAGAGGAAAAAATGCCATATATACAACAAAAACCAAAAAGTGTCAGCCCCCACCCTAGGGTTTACAAAAATGAGTCGGTTCCTAAACACGTCGGCCCTAGAAGCGTTTTGGAATAAAGTCAATGAGGCATTAAATGTGCATACCCTGTTCATGTCGGTGAAAGATCACTCCCAGGCATGGCCTTCAAATATTTTGCAACGATTGCATTAACTCGCAACCCTCATGTCCGCCCTCGAAACTTCTTTGCAGAGCTGCTTTGAATGTTCTGAAGTATAGTCATTAATGTCGATCCACTTCTGCCAGTAGACATCCCAGCTGTCATTGAGACTCATGGCTTCTTCCTTTCTACTCTCCTCCTGTTCTAGCTCTTTTGGAAAGTTGACCCCCTTCGAGAAGCAACATCCGACATTCTTATCTAGATCCTTATAGACGAACACCACTAAGTCACTGAACCGATCATCACCCTCGATCATAGAGTAGATTCATACCTCTCACAGTGTGTTGATCCTCTTCACAGGAACGGTCACAACAGTCAAACCGCCAACAGTTCGTCTTCAGCTTCCTTCAATTGGTTGAACAGACTCCACGTAATATTTTCAAGTGGTCAAAAGTTGTTCAAACAAAATTGCATGTCGGTGAGACACTAACCGTGTCTCCCCGATGCTTACAATGCTCCACAATAGCCATCGGCATAACACACAACTATCGGCGAGACTTCATAGCGAGCGACAAGAATTATACTGATGTCAAAGATTGTCACCCAAACCATCGCTATCGGCCAGACATCATAGCGAGTATGCAAGAGTTATACTGATGTCAAAGATTGTCGCCCAGACCATCACTATCGGCCAAACATCATAGCGAGTATGCAAGAGTTATACCGTAGCATTCCTCCGTCGGCGAGACAATCACATTCGACAAGACATCATACTGAGAGCAAACCTTTTGGCCAAGAGTCTTGGCAATGCTCAGCATGAACACATCCACCGACAAGACAATTGCTCATCGGCAAGAGGTCATAGCAAGAGCACCTTCTATCGGTGAGACCTCCAGTCATCAGGAAGACATCATACCGAGAGAAAACCTTTTGTCCAAGAGTCTCCCCGATGCTCACAACCTTGTGAACAACTGTTGGCGAGAGTTCTCCCCGAGTAGAGAGAAAACAGAAAACTCACAGTGAGTGAAATATCTTGGCGACCCGAGCATTCAAAAAGAAAAGGCAGAGTCAGAGTCGGGATGGAAACCGAAACTAAAACTAACCAAAATTTCCAAGGCCATCCCCCATTCTGATTCTGCCTCTGCCAAAGTAAAGAACCTCCAAACAAAAGAAAGTAAAGCGGGATTGGAACCAAAACTGATCTTGGGCGAAACACAGTGGGGGGGAACAAAAGCGGAACATAAATGAGACCATGGAACTTTTCCAAGTTCAGGTTTGGTTATAGTTTTGGATTTGGCCCTGACAACACACAAAGAAAAAGGGAAGAAAGAAAAACACAAAGAAGATCAAAGAGAAAGAAACCTCCCTCGATCACCAGCAACGAAAAAAACAAAGAAAAGAAGAACAGGTGGAACCAGGACCGACAGAACACAAAGCAAAAATGGGAAAAAGGCAAGAAACGAAATAAAGGGAAAAACCACCCCATGGTCAAATGAAAGATCAAAAGAAAACAAACGCACAAAGCGCGGAACCGGAATCGGAACCAGAACAAAAACAGAAACTGGAACTTTGGAAAAGTTCCAATGTTTAGTTTTGGTTCCGACTCTGCCTCCGATAGAACAAAAGGAAGAGGGCACAAAGAAAACAAAACAGAAAGGGGGAAAACAAGACAAAAACATAAGATGAAGACCCTCCCAATGAAAACCGAACACCTGCATGCTGGGCTCAACCCTTATGGGAGCCACATTTAATCCATGTGCCAAATTTAAAACATAATTTTCCCATGCAACTGCAGAAGAAGCACACAAGTTAGAAAATATGTAACCTTGATGCAAATTTTCCTCCATTTGGCCTTCATGAACACTTGAAGACATAGATTGCCCTGTCCGATTGAGCCCGCAGGTGAAAATCGGGTAACATATCTGGCGACCTCAGCTGGATGTTTGCCTGCTAAACATGCAAACCAGTAGCCTAGGCCTATCCATTGGGCATGGAGTCATTGGGAACCTAGACCCCCCTTAGAAAACTCACCCAGGACTCTAGTAACTCAGAAGACAGACACATACGAGGCCTTGGCCCATCCAAGACAAAACAATAGAAGGAGAACTATTCATTTGTGCTGAAACAACACTTAGGGAATGGAATTTGCATATGATCTAATGTGCAGAAGCACTTATTGATATCTAGAACTTTAACAGCTATGTACAGATTTAGGTCCATACCTCAAAAGCGATGTTTGAGGTGAATCCCGTTCACTGGGATTAGTTCCACTATACCATCTAACTTAGATAGCTGGAAAGCATTATGTTGTTTCCTCTCAGTGATGATATATGGCCCAATCGAAAATGCATCAAATTTGGAGTGCTTTCTAGGCCTGTTTTTCAATTTATCCCACTTTAGCACTATGTCACCTTCTTGGAACACTCTGGGAGACGCCTTTTTATCGAATGACCTTTTCATTTGAGCTTGACATTGCTCAATATTTTTCACTGCTTTAGCTCTGAGTTCTTCAAGTTCAATTAACTAAGCTAACCTTGTTGTCATAGGCTCCTCCTCAATCATATCAAGCTGGTTTACCAGATCAAGGGTTGGGAGTTCAACTGAAATAGGCAGTCTTGCCTCTTTTCCATACACTAACATGTATGGAGAAAGTCTTGTAGACCTTTTTGACGTAATCCTATCAGCCCACAAGGCTGATTTTAGCTTGGTATGCCAGGCTCTTTGATTGTCTTCCATAGTTCTCTTAATGATCCTCAGGAGATTCTTGTTAGTGGACTCAGCTTGTCCATTTCCCTACGGATAATAATTAGAGGATGTATTCAGATATATACCATTCTTGACAGCCCAGTCAGAAATTTTAACACTCACAAAAGCAAGGGCATTGTCTGAGATAATAGAATCTCGGATACCGAATCTGGTAACTAACTCTTCATAGAAATTCAGGACAGTAGATTCATTAGCCTCTTTGAGTGCCACAACTTCAGTCCATTTTGAAAAATAATCAATGGCTATGAGCACCCACTTGTGGCTTGCACTTGGTGGCGGGTTTATAACCCCAATGAAATCCAAACCCCATTTCATGAAGGGCTGATCAATTTCTAGCAAAAATGGCACATTCCTTACATTTCCTCACCCATAAATGAGCATCTCTGAATAAGGTAGGCCAGTAATAGCCTCCTTTCATTATTTTAAGAGTTGTAGCTCTTGGATAAAAGTGTCCACCAGCTGACCCTTGATGGAATTCATCCAATACTCTATCGACCTGATCAACTTTAATACATCTCAACAGGACACCATGAAAATATCTCCTAAACAGTAAACCATTTAAAAGAACATAAGGTATGGATTGCAGTCGATAATACCTTCTTCTAGATTTAGTTAGATAAGGAGGGCACTCACCAGTCAATAAAAAAATGTGTCATTTTTGCAATCCAACCTGTAGGAGCAGGCATAGCAGCTTGTTTTCCATCTTGAAGTGCTAAAACAAAACCTTCTTCCTCCTTTATGTTGTCGTTGCTATCTTCTGTAAGCTATTCGCAGAGACCTCTCCCTCTTATTAGTTTGGTAACCTTTATTTCAAGGTCATACTCCATCACCTTAGTGACCCAACTAGATCTTTTATCACTCAAATCTTTGTTTAGTAAAAACTCTTTCACACTTGGATGAGCAATCATCAATATAATCTTGTTATTGGAAAGCATGTGCCTGAACTTCTTTAAGCTTCTAATAATAGCGAGAACATGTTTATCTACAAAAGTATACTTGAGCTCATAATCTTTGAGTCCCTGGCTGAAGAACGCCATAGGTTGTTCAGATCCTTCATCATTTCGCTGTATAAGCATGGCTGAAAGTGAATCAATATTTCCATAGGCATATAAAATGAAATCTTTAGAAAAATCAGGATTCAGAAGTGTAGGTGTAGCTGCTAATGCCTCTTTTATAAGCTCAAAACTTCTTTTCCCATCCTCAGTCCAGCTAAAAGGTACATTCTTTCTCAGCATATGAGTTAGTGGACTTAATAAATCAGCAATGTTAGGGATAAACCTCCTAACAAAGTTAATCCTACCAATAAAACTCTGCAAACCTTTTTTGTGCACTGGTAAAGGAAGAGCTAATATAGCACTTATTCTTTCAAGGTCAATAGTAATACCCTGTTTAGACACCACATAACCAAGTAATCTTCCTTCGTGAACAAAAAACACACACTTTTTGGGATTAAGTGATATCCCAAATTCCTTGCATTTCTCAAAAATCTGCCTCAAATGATTTAGATGATCCTTAGCCTCCTTAGAAAAAAGAGTGATATCATCAAGATAGACTAAGACTATGTTGTACAATAAAACCTGAAAGGCCATATCCATGGATTTTTGAAAGGTTTCCCCAACATTAGATAAACCAAAGGGCATTTTCTGATAGGCCAAAGTTCCCCATTTTGTGGTGAAGGTTGTTTTGTACTGATCTTCTTTTTTCACTAATATCTGGTTGTAACCAGAATAGCCATCTAATAAGAAAAACCTTTTAGACCCTGAAACTACCTGAAGTATCTGCTCCATAGAAGGTAGAGGATGACGGTCTTTTAAGGAGGCCCTATTTAAGTCATGAAAATCTACACAGAGTCTTATTTCACCATTTTTCTTCCTTATTGGTACTAGGTTTGAAACCCATGTGGTATGCTTAATGGGGAAAATAATGCTGCTTTCAATCAACTTATCTAGTTCCTTTTTCATCAAAGGCTCTAACTTAGGATTCAAGGGCATCTATTTTTTCCTAACAGGTTTGACATTAGGCTCAAGTTCAATGGTATGTTGAGCAAGTTGGGGATTAAATCCTTTTAAATCAGTATATTGCCAGGCAAAGATATCATTAAATTCTTGACAAAGCTGAATAAAAACATGCTTCTCTTCAGCTATACATACCTTGCCTAACTTAAGAAGCTTTTCTTCGAAGACTTCAACTTCCTCGTAGTGATCTTGCTGAACTTGAATACTCCCCTTGGGTTTTCTAGCTTCATCTATATTAAAAATAGATTCTAAAGTGACTAGGCCTTTAGGCAACTTGTTTTTTAGCTGAATAATCTGGTCACTGTACTGGTGCTGTCACTTTTCCTTATTGGTATGTGAGAACTCAGCTTCTTCTCTTAAAAAGCTGACAATCTGCTAGTCACTATCAAAGACTTTCCAATGTATGTCATTATTAGGCACAGCAGGCGTAACTACAATCTTAATATGTTGATTAGTTTTATCACTACAAATCTCTTTTGGAATATCATGTTCAGCTCCTACAGCAGCTAATCTATTAACATGTTTATTTTAAGTTCTAGGAATGGAAATCAGATTAAATGCATCAAATCCCTCTAAGAGGTCCCATACTCTATTCCTATAAGACCTGAGTATATCATTTTTTACAACATTAAGCTTTCTGACTTGATTGACAACCAACTTGCTATCACCATAAACCTTTAGACAGTTGATACTTCTCTGTCTTGCCCACTCCAAGCCTTGGACTAGAGCTTCATATTCAGCAGAATTATTAGAACAGCTAAAACAGAATTTGAAAGCTAGATAGTACTTCTGACCTTCTGGTGATGCCAGCATACATCCACCACCAGCACCTACCCTACTCCTCGAGCCATCAAAATACAGCTCCCATGCATCATTTTCATGATGTTCATTGTGTTGTTCTTTGTCTTTTTCAATTTTAGGCATAAAAGAGTCAGTCTCATGCATCATATAAACACCAATGTCAACCTCCTCCAACTGCTTACCTGTGCCAACTTCATGAGTTTGAGATACCCACTCTTTAGGAAGAATATCTGATGTTTTTTTCGTTTGAATTTCAGCCTTTTGAACAACAGGCTGCTCCACTTGTACACTTGTAAACAAGTTGGCATTAATAGATGGATTGTAAGGTTCAATATGAACTTTGGCTATGGGTTCTAATTTAACAGTGACTCTAGTACCATATCTAGTTCTGAACAACATATGAGACCAATCAGAGGATAGGTAACCACCTATCTTGGCCGTAAAATCCCTAGATAAACAAAGGGCGAAGTACGGGGGAAACTCAATAATGTAGATATCTTGTGGTATTGCAAAATTTGGACAAGCATGTAAAGTTAAGCTCAAATTTTTAATGACCCCTACTATGTTAACAACAGTACCATCCAATTGTACTACCCCCTTTTCTAGTGGCTCATATTCAATCCCCAACTTATCAACAATTTGTTTGGGCATAACTGAACTACTAGCCCCTGAGTCAATCATACAATTGTGAACAAAATGGTCTCCTATGATCAATGACAAATAAAAAGGAGGTGGCTTGGCCTTAGCAGCTTGTTGTTCTTTATCACTAACAATAGTACTAGTCAACACAAATTTCTCCTTTTCTATATTGGGCTCATCTAAGACACTCAAACTTGATAAAGCAGATTGAAGCGGCTCCTTTTGATCCAGAATACTTAGAGAATCCCATATTGACATGGGTACATTAATTTTCTTCATATGCTCAAGTATATTGAAAGATGTAGCAAGTTTAACTTGACCTTTAGGAGGAATAACATCACCTTTAACCGAAGGTGCCTAGACTAATGAATTAAAGTGTTGTTTTCCTACCAAAGGCTACCCTCTCAGTAGCATTTAGATTCGGCCAGCTTTTGATGAGCCAGGAGCATTTAGATTTTGGTTCATCCCTTGCTTCGATTGAGTTTGAACTATATCATGTTGATGTCCATCTATTGCCCTCTTTTTACTGCATGTGTTGTCTGCAATTGAAGAATCAGTGTGGTTCATTCCACAAAATTCTTCCCCTTGCCAGTTTAGGAATGTAGACTCATGTGTCTGTTGCTCTTGTTGTTGTACTCCAGTTGCTACAGGCACATTAGACTGTATTGTTGAACTATTCTGAACCATCAAGGCTTGACTAAGCAACCCATTTACACAGGTACTCTGATTATGAGGTTGATTACATGGAAAGAATCACTCATAATCTTGAACTAAATTGTTCTGGACAGGTGCAAGCTCTTTGGAAGTGCTTGCAGCACTGGAGTCATAAGTTTGATATGGCCTTGGGTTAGGAGCAGATCTTTGGGCTTGATTATAAGGCTGATAAGATAGTCTGTTGGTCTGATTTTGCTAGTAATCAGACTGAAATGAGGGCTGATAAGGTTTAAAACCTTGATTTTGCTATTTTTTGAGATTAACCATGTCATTGCCAAACGTTCTAAGAAGGATTTTAATCTCTTGCAGTTCGTTAGACTGAGTTGGAAATGAATTTACTTGGCCGTTAGGCTAGGTATCAGGTGCTGGAAATGCTGGTGCACTTGGAATAACAACCAAAGGAGGTGACTGCATAGGGATTGAAGGCTGAATAGTAGGAAATATTGGCATAGGTGGTCTTGGGGCAATTTTACCAACCTGTATGAGGCTGTTTTCAGCTCTAACAACTACACCATATGCCGCAGGAAGTGTATCCCCTCCCATCAATTGAATCATTACGGAAATATCACTATTTAAAGCTCTTAAATAATATAAAAATGCATGATTAGCAGTAGGCCTTACCGTTTGTGGAATTCTATCCCACGTTCTCTGGAAATGCTGATTGAAATCTGACATAACTTCATGAGGAGCTCTTTTGATTGTAGACAGTTGCTCCACCAATGACAAGTGGTCTAATTTATCTTCAAAAAACTTGCACAATTGGCTGCCTAACTCATCCCATGTTGCTATGGAGTTGACGGGCAGGCCTCTGAACCATTGTAAGGCTTTTCCTTTAATTGACACTACCAACAATTTGAGTGCAACATTTTCCTCAATCACATGATGAACAACACACATGTTAGCAACATCCTTTATGTGGTCTGTTGGAGTGGTATGATCTTCGCCATGAAAATATGGCATAATTTTTAAGGCAGCAACAGGAATTTCGTCATGCTGAACCAAATTCAGTGGGCTTCCTTGGTTAAAAGCAACAAATGGTTGATTTCTCACTGTTGGAATCATTGTAATTGGGATACTCTTAGCAATAATAACAGGAACAACAGTATGGCTTCTCACATAAGGATTTGACTTAGATCTTCTGAAATAAACAACTATCTTTTGAACCTGCTGAACTTCCCCCCCCCTTCTTCTAGGCGGGGACAACTGCAAATACTAAAAAATAGGCGAGTTACTTCTAGTCTGCACTCTTCTCATGAGCAGTAATGCACTGGAATTGCTAAATCTAAGCTTAGAGTCGCCAAGTATGCTAAAATTTGTCTCTTAAAGACGACAATTTCTGCTGCACATACCAAACAATAGTATGATAATTCTAGTTTTAAGACTGAAAAACAGTTCTCTGTCCCACCGGGAGTGCCAAAAACTCCCCCCACTGTGTTTCGTCCGGGATCAGTTTTGGTTCCGATCCCGCTTTACTTTCTTTTGTTTGGGGGTTCTTTACTTTGGTGGAGGCGGAATCGGAATGGGGGATGTCCTTGGAAATGTTGGTTAGTTTCGGTTTCGGTTTCCATCCCGACTCTGACTCTGTCTTTTCTTTTTGAATGCTTGGGTCGCCAAGACATTTTGGTTGCTGTGAGTTTTATATTTTCTCTCCGCTCGGGGAGAACTCTCACCGACAGTTGTTCACAAGGTTGTGAGCATCAGGGAGACTCTTGGCCAAAAGGTTTGCTCTCGGATGATGTCTTCCGATGATGGAGGTCTAACCGACAGAAGGTGCTCTCACCATGACCTCTGCCGATGAGCCATTGTCTTGTCGATGGATGTGTTCATGTTGAGCATCACAGACTCTTGGCGAAAAGGTTTTCTCGGTATGATGTCTTGTTGGAATGTATTGTTCCCAATCATTGAGGAATGCCGGTATAACTCTTGATACTCGCTATGATGTTTGGCCGATAGTGATGGTCTGGGCGACAATCTTTGACATGTATAACTCTTGCATACTCGCTATGATGTCTGGCCGATAGCGATGGTTTGGGGACAATCTTTGACATCAGTATAATTCTTGTCGCTCGCTATGAAGTCTCGCCGATAGTTGTGTGTTATGCCGATGGCTATTGTGGAGCATTGTAAGCATCGGGGAGACACGGTTAGTGTCTCACCGACATGCAATTTTGTTTGAACAACTTTTGACCACTTGAAAATATTACGTGGAGTCTGTTCAACCAATTGAAGGAAGCTGAAGACGAACTGTTGGCGGTTTGACTGTTGTGACCGTTCCTGTGAAGAGGATCAACACACTGTGAGAGGTATGAATCTACTCTATGATCGAGGGTGATGATCGGTTCAGTGACTTAGTGGTGTTCGTCTATAAGGATCTAGATAAGAATGTCGGATGTTGCTTCTCGAAGGGGGTCAACTTTCCAAAAGAGCTAGAACAGGAGGAGAGTAGAAAGGAAGAAGCCATGAGTCTCAATGATAGCTGGGATGTCCACTGAAGAAGTGGATCGGCATTAATGACTATACTTCAGAATATTCAAAGCAGCTCTACAAAGAAGTTTTGAGGGCGGACACGAAGGGTGGAGTTAATGCGATGTTGCAAAAGATCTGAAGGCCATGCCTGGGAGCGAGCTTTCACCGACATGAACAGGGTATGCACATTTAATGCCTCATTGATTTTATTCCAAAACGCTTCTAGGGCCGACGTGTTCAGGAACCGACCTCTTTTTTTTTTTGTAACAGGAGCTGACACTTTTGGTTTTTGTTGTATATATGGCATTTTTTCCTTTGTAGAGCGATTTCTTAGTTAGAGATTGTTGAAAGAGCATTATTCAGACTTCGTAACTCATTTTTATGAATACTACAGATTTGTAATACTGAGACTCCTTATTTTTCTCAATAGAAAATCATTTCCTTCACCGAGTTCCCTTCTAGTTTTAGTATTGGTTGTGAATTGCATGATAAAATTATGTGCAATCTTTTATTTTATCAGATTCCTTCAGTACTGGATGCAAAGAATATTATGTCATAGTGCAGGTTTATGTTAGTGATCTCTTTCTATTGCATTTATATCTGTGAAAACATCATTGTTTTCCTTGTGTTAAGCATTAGAACAGTCAAAACCTTACATAGAATCACTTTGCAGACATAAATCTTTGTGTTGTGAGATTGTTTAGCTTTATTGAGATTTCTGTGAGTTTCAACAGTCTTGTCAAATTTCATCTTTGGTGTATCACCTGTTAGTGATAGGTTTTAAATTTCAAGCATATCCTTCTTACTCTTTTCCTTGTCATTTATTAGTATTTTCAAGTTATCTTAAGGGGAACTAGCCCATAATATGGAGGTCCACTTCATTCCCAGGTCACCCACAACCTCGAAGTGTTCCCATGTGTCAATAGGTTGCTACAGTTCATAGCTTGGCAAGGGTGTAAAAGTTATTTGACAACAGTAATTGGCACTGAAAATGCATGTATATTGTAGCACCATAGATTGGGTCACATAAGTGAAAAAGGTCTTAAGACTATTTTGAATAAAAAGTTGGTTGATAGTATTTTTTATTATTATGTTGGTTAAAATGATTTTTGTGAGTATTGTGTGTTTGGTAAATGGAATAGATCATCATTTCCTAATGGGACTAATAAAGCTAAGAGATTATTAGAGATCATTCATTCATATGTGTTTGGACTAGTGGATGTTGAATCTTTTGGAAAATCTCATTATTATGTTACTTTCATTGATGATGTGTCAAGATACACTTAGATTTATTTTATGCATATTTTTTTTGAAGTTTTCACTAATTTTAAGGAATATAAAGCCTTAGTTGAGATGACAACGGATTATAAGATAAGGGTGTTGAGATCTGAAAAATGGGGGTGAATATTGTTCTAGGGAATTTGATGAGTTTTGTAAGCATACATGTATTGTTCAACAAGATACTACACCTTATACACCTCAAAGAAATGGGGTAGTAGAAAGAATGAATCAAACTTTAATGGAAACAGCTAGGAGCATGTTGAGTGGTGCTAAGCTTGATAGATGCTTTTGGGTAGAAGTTGTAAGTATTGCATGTTATTTGGTTAATAGATCTCCTTGTTTAGCTCTTAAAAATAAAACTCCTTACGAAGTGTGGATAGGTAGAAAGCCTTTTGTTTCACATTTAAGGGTCTTTGGTTATGAGGCTTTTGTTCATGTGCCTCAAGAGAAGTGTTCTAAGTTGGATCTAATAGCATAGAAATGCATCTTTGTTGGTTACGGTGAGAATGTAAAGGTTATAACCTTTGGAATCCAGTAACCTGTAAAATGGTTTTCTCTAGAGATGTAATTTTTGAGGAATTTAGAGCTTACTCAGGTGAAGGACAACCAAAGGAAAAAGATAAGAAAAAAACACCGCACTTTGAAATGAAGATTGAAAAGCGGGAAGATGCAGATGTGGAAGAACAATCATATGGATTAGAGGATGGAGAATAAGAAGAGGGTTTAGAAAGTTTAGATGATGTGTAGGATGAGCATACAGAAGAAGAACAACAAGAACCCCTTACTCCTACCTTGAGAAGATCCACAAGACAACGAAATCCAGTTGACATGTATAGCCCATCCAAATTTCATTGTGTTTTTGATTTGTTGAGTATTGATGATGAACCTAGAGCCTACAGGGAGGCTCTTTCTTCAGAAGAAAGTGAGTCTTGGATGTAGGCCATGCAGGAGGAGATGATGGCTTTGGATAGTTGTTATACTTGGGATCTTGTGAGTTTTCCCAAAGAAGGAAGCCCATTGGTTGCAATTGGGTATTTAAAAAGAAATTTGGAGCAAATGGTTGGTTAGAGTGGTACAAGGCTAGATTAGTGGCCAAGGGTTACTCCTAGAGAGAGGGAGTTAATTTCAATGAAATTTTCACTCTTGTTGCTAAGTTAACTTATATTAGATTCCTATTATCTATTGTTGCTGCTTATGATTTTGAAATAGAGCAAATGGATGTTAAAACTACTTTCTTGCATGGGTATCTTGAAGAAGAAATTTATATGTGATAGCCTAACGGTTTTGTTGTGAAAGGAAAATAACTCTTGGTTTGCAGGTTAAAGAGAGCTTTATATGGTTTGAAATAGTCTCCTAGGATGTGGTACTAGAATTTTGATGCATTTTCATTGAAGTTGTGTTTTATTACAAGTGATGAGGATCATTGTGTTTATATTAAAATTATTGATGATCATATACTAATCATTGTCTTGTATGTTGATGACATGTTTATGGGTAACACCAAGGTGATGATTAGAGAACTTAAGAATCGACTTTCTAGCACATTTGATATGAAGGATTTGTGGGCTACTAGATATATTCTTGGGAAAGTCAGAGTAAGTATGTTGATACTATTTTTCAAAGGTTTAAAATGCAGGACTATAAACCAATAAATATTTCGTTTCCAATTGGTACTAAGTTGAGTATGGACATGTGTCCTAATTCTGATGATGATATTGAAGAGATGTCTAATGTTCCTTATGCTAGTGTCATTGGTAGTTTAATGTATGCAATGATTTGTACTAGACCAGATATAGCCCAAGTAGTGGGAGTTCTAAGCAGGTTTATGTCTAACCCTGGTAAAGAGCATTAGAATTTTGTTAAAAGGGTGTTTAGGTACTTGCGAGGTACTTTTTATTATTTTTTGGTTTATCATGGTACTGATAATATGGATAAGTCATTGGACATACAGGGTTTTGTTGATGCAGATTGGGCAGGCGACTTGGATATTCGAAGGTTCAATAGTGGCTATGTGTTTACTTTGTTTAGAGGTGCAATGAATTGGATGAATAAAAACAACCTACAGTTGCATTTTCCACCACTGAAGTAGAGCATATGGCTACTACTCATGCTTCTAAGGAGGTTGTTTGGATATAGAGACTTGGTATTGGTATTGGTTTTGATTGCAGGATAGTGAGGATTAGATGTGACAATCAGAGTGCCATATATTTGGCTAAGAATCCTATGTATCTCTCTCGTACTAAGCATGATGATGTTCAGTATCACTTATGTGAGAAATGGTTGAGAATGGACAAGCCTTGATTGAAAAAATTGACACTTTAGATAATGTTGTAGATTCACTCATGAAGCCAGTAACCACAGATAAGTTTTCTTGGTGCAAAAAGAGCATGCACCTTGATCATTGTACTTAATTTCATGTTGGTGTATCTCTATGGGTGTAATTTACATTGTATGATGTCCAGTGGGAGAATGTCTTTTGTAAATTACCCATAAGAGGTGAAATTTTTTAACCAACGATGGTGAAAGAACTCATATGAAGACAAAGTTACAGTTACTATTTTTCTTCTACGAAAAGGAAAAAATAGCTAGGTTTCCCATTTAGAATCTCCTATTTTTGGAGGGTTATGGCATCTGAGGTGAAATTAGTTATTTTCCTAATGTATTTTGTAAATTACCCATAAGAGGTGAAATTGTTTAACCAACAATGGTGAAAGAACTCATATGAAGATGAAGTTACAGTTATTGTTTTTCTTCTAGGAAAAGGAAAAAATAGCTAGGTCTCCCATTTGGAATCTCCTATTTTTGGAGGTTTATGACATCCGTCATAATTTGTAAGAGTATCTATGACACTATGACAACTATCATAAGATTCTATGATGACTATGACACCATTTATGATTGTATTTATGAAATATTCCTTCCCTAGGCACCCATGCATGAGAGATGCCTTATGAAAGTTGTAAGAGCATCTGTAAGTTGCTATTTTGGGTGGTTGGAAAGGAGGTAGGCATGGGTTTTTCCATGTAGTTTTGTTGCATGTTGTTTGGTGATATCATGGTGGTATTCATCCCCATAAGTTTCTATAAATTGGGGCCTTGAGCTAGAGTTATTCATTCAGTTTTGCTAGTAATAGGGTGTTGTCAGATTCTACAGAGATATTCAGAGAAGTGTATTACTGTTTTAATCTCTCTTGATTAGTAATATACTTTCCTCTCTCTTTTTGTGGTGGATTTTTTTCCCTTAGGGGTTTCTCCACGTAAATCTAGTCTCATGTATTATGGTTTTCTTTTCTTGTTTTGATTTTGCAATTGCATTCACATTAAGGGTTAATATTTGGATTCATATTTGCAATTACTATTGATTAAATTCCGTATTGCAAGCTTTGTTCATCTTTTTTTACAATACTTATACCATCAACCCTAAACCTTACACCCTCAACTTATACCCTCAACCATACTTCCAATACACTTAACCCTAAAGTGTACACCCTTTACCCTAAACCCTAAACTCTATACTAATACCCTCAACTCTATAACCCTATATGCTAAAACCTCAACCCTATACCTTATACCTTATACCGTCAACCATAAAGACAATACCCTAAACCCTATAATACCTTAAACCCTATACCTTGTTGTGTAGAAAAATGTACTTTACATTTTCACACTATGTTTGGGTCCCACAATTAATTGGACTTAATTAAGCTTCTAATTGCCTAAATTATGCATTCCAAAGCCTTATTATTCTCATTTTCCGAAAGGGAAACTTTTTTTTTTAAAAAGGAGGGGTAAAAATTTTATTGAAATGTAGGAACCAGCATTACATCCAAGCAAAGGGCACAAGCCCCAAAATTACAACAAACACCAAGAGGCCTAGACGCCAAATCTGTCAGCACCCCCACTGTCCTCAGCAAGAACCCTCTCCAGCTCTAGACTAAGCTCTTGAGGAATCTGCGCCCAATTGTCAATCCTCCAATCCTCCATATGCTCAGAGGCCCACTTGGCCAAACAATCAGCAGTCCTATTCCATTCACGCGGAATATGGACAAAAGACACTCTTTCCATGAGATTACCAACCTGCAAAATTTGTTCCACCAACCCCGCTAGTTGCCAGTTCACATCCGACGTCCTCCCTTGATTGAGCAAATTAATCAGAACCTGAGAGTCAGATTCACAGATAACGCTACGCCACCCCCTCTCGTAGGCCCTCTCCAAGGCATGGAGAATAGCCCATCCTTCCATAAGGTTGATAGTCTGAGTCCCCTTATGAATGGAAAAGAGGAAGACCACAGAACCAGAAGAATCCCTACCCACCCCACCAACTCCAGCAGGGCCAGGATTACCCCTAGAAGAGCCATCAGTATTAACCTTCAAAGTACCTGCAGGGGGAGGCTGCCATCTCCCCTGCCGCTGGACACGCTGCCCCACCCGCCTACCTTTTCGGCAACATGGCGCAACAGGGGATAACCCATGGATACCCAACCTAGCCACTAACTCTGCATCCTTCTTCTCAAGCGGCAACTCTACCACCCCTTTGGCTTGAAAAGTCTCCTGAATCATCCCAAGAACTCTGGACCAAACTTGCTGAACCTGCAGAAGTTCCCCTCTAAAAATCCTCCTATTCCTTTCCAGCCAAACCTGCCACACCAAGAAGATAGGCCCAGCGTACCAGGTATCCTGCAAGAAAGAGGCCATCGAGGGGGGTCTGCCCAAGCTATTCCAAAAATCCACTAGGGAAGAGGCATGCACACAGGGGCCCTGCCACACGCTCCACCAAGAGTGCCAGAGCTGAAAGGAGAAGGGACACTGAAAGAAAAGATGAGAGGAGTCCTCAATACCATTCCCACATAGCACACACTTAGAAGGTCCCTGAAACCCACGCTTCTGGATATTATCCCAGGTTAGACACCTGTTCCAAGCTAGGATCCAAGCAAAGCAGTTACACTTTGGCCAAGAAAACTTATTCCAAACTTGCTTCCACCAAGGAACCTCCACCCCCTCAATCCTTTGAGCAAGCAACCTCTGATATCCCGAAGCAACTGTGTAATACCCTTTCGGATTAGGAGCCCAAGCAAGAATATCCCTGTCCCTAAGGGGATTGCACGGTCTGCTCAAAAGAATATCATGCAAAGTCCTACAATCTTCTTCCATACCATTTATCGGCCACTCCTCGGGAGTTTTCCACCGAGCACTCACAAGCTGACCCTGAAAAGAAAGCTCCTTAAAATCACTAACCCTCGTCCAACCAGCTTCACCAAAGTACCTACTCAGGGCCGCCAATTCAGGGAACTGAATGAGAATGGGGGGATGGCCATCCCAAGAATCATACCAAAACTGAACCTCTGTCCCCCGCCGACAGATCCAAAATAAACCATCCTTGATAAGAGCCGCTCCCTTCTTAAGGGTAGCCCAAATAGCCGATCCCTTACCAACCAAGGAGTAACGGGGGATATCTTCCCCAGGAGCACCCTGCAAATACTTGTAGGCTAGTATCCTAGCCCAAATCCTGTCCTTCTCCGTGCACCATCTCCAATACAGTTTTGCCGCCAAAGCCGTCCCAGCCAAAGTGGCTTGCCTCAATCCTAGACCACCATACTGCTTAGGGCAACAAACCATATCCCATCTAACTAGACTCCACTTGGAAGACATCAGATTGCCTGCCCATAAAAACTGTCTAGCCATCGAATCCAACTCAGAAATAAAGCCCTTCGGGGCCACTTGGAGCATACCCCGATAAATGGGGAGAGCCTGGACCACGGACTTCAGCAACTGAACCCGCCCAGCAAAGGATAACCAACGGTTGGTCCAATGAGTAACTCGCGATCGAAACTTATCCAATATAGGCTGCCACGAGTCCCTTGCCAATCTTCCAACCATGATAGGAAGCCCAAGGTAAGACAGCGAAAGAGCTCCAACCTGAAAACGAAGAATCAGGGCAATTCTCCTCTAGATAAGAGCAGGAGTATTAAAGAAGTAGATGGAAGACTTGCTGTCATTAATTGACTGCCCTGACGCTTCAAGATACATATCCAACACCCTCCGGATATTTGTTGCCTCCCGAATGGTGGCTGCCCCCATCAAGGCAGTATCATCAACAAACTGCAAATGGGATTGAGGGGGTAAATCCCCTCCCCATCTCCACCCCTGAATAAGGCCCAGTCCCACATGTCTTCTTAGAAGGAGCCCCAAGCCTTCCACAAGTAGAATAAACAAATAAGGGGAGAGAGGATCACCTTGCCTAATTCCACGAGATGCGCCAAACAACTCAGAATGCTCCCCATTAGTTAAGACTGAGAAAGAAACTGACGTGACACAACTCATGACCCATTGAATCCACTCCGCCCCAAATCCGAAAGCAGCCAGGATCTTCTGAAGAAAAGACCATCTAACTCTATCGTAAGCCTTTGCCATATCAAGTTTGATAAACATAGCCTTATCCCGAGAATTGGCCATAGAATGGATAGTCTCCGTGGCTATAACAATCCCATCTAAAATCTGTCTGCCCTCCACAAAACCACTTTGCTCCTCTGAAATAAGCAAGTGCAGCCACTTTTTTAGCCTATTAGCAATAAGCTTTGAAATAATCTTGTACACCACATTGCAGAGGGCAATAGGCCGAAATTGGTTCAACCTATCAGCCCCTTCGCACTTGGGAATAAGCGCAAGAAAAGTAGAATTCAGGGCCTTTAACATTTGCTTATTCCGCTGCGACTCCCTGACCACCTCAAGTAAATCAAGTTTGATGATCTCCCAAAATTCTTGGAAGAATTTCGACGGGAAGCCATCCGGGCCAGGGGCTTTTCCTTTCTTCATCTGAAAAACTATCCCCTCCAACTCCACAAGGGTGACCTCACCCATAAGATCCGCCATCATCTCCCTAGACACCAACTGAGGGATACAAGAGAGAACCTGAACTTCCTCAACTGAACTCCCTTGTAGATCCTCTCTAAACAAGGAGGCAAAATAATGGGCAGCTTCATCTGAAATACTCTGAAAAGAAGTTACAGTCACGCCCCTATCTGTAACCAGAACAGGAATAGAATTACCATGCCTCCGCGCCTTAACAGAATTAAAGAAGAAAGCAGAATTTTTATCCCCCTCCTGCAGCCAATCAATACGAGCTTTTTGTTTCCAAAAGATCTCCTCCCTTAATTCCCATTCCTCCAACGCTTTCAAGGCCCTAGCTTCCTCCTGCAACAGACCTTCAGTCACCCCCTTCTCTCTAATCTCCCTCGTAACACCATCCAACTTAGCTTGAGCATCAGACTTGGCCTTAAAAATATTTCCAAAACATTGCCTATTCCAACGCTTAAGCTTATATTTAACAAACTGAAGAAGCTTAGAAAAGACATACATTGCCGTGCCGAAAGATGGTCTGCCCTCACGCCACCACCGAGCAACATAATCATGGAGATCAGGATCACGCAACCACATAAGCTGGAATTTGAAGGAGGGCATGTGAGATCGCCCAACCGAAAGGATCATAAGTTTTATAGGCCAATGGTCTGAACCTCTCCAGTCCAGAATCTCCGAGCTAGAAGTCCACCTATCGCCAACCCAAAAGCAAGACACCAAAAATCTATCCAGACGCTCTGCGATGCAACTCTCTCCGGGCCTCCGATTGTTCCAGGTGAACTGACCATTGCCGGGCTTGATATCAACGAGATTCAAAGCTGAAATATTGTCCTGGAACAAAAGAGCTGATGCCTCCAATCTCCTGGTACCACCACGTTTCTCAGCAATCTCAGTGATAGCATTGAAATCACCCCCAATAACCCACGGGAGGTAAGGAACCAGACTTCGAATATAACGGATATTTGACCACAAAAGTTGCTTGGCCTGCATATCCATAGGCGCATAAATATTGGAAAAAAGAACCAACTCCCCAGTCTCATAGCAAGAGGCCACCATAGAAATAGAGGATTTGAAGGACATCCACCACTGAGGGCAAATCTTCTGAGGGTTCCAAAAGCAGGCCACCCCTCCAGACGAACCCTGTGCACCAATACACTGGCAATCCCCACTCATCCAAAGTTTGGGTAGAAGACCCATCATACATTCCACTGAGAGCTTGGTCTCCTGCAAAAAGAGAATATCAGGAGACTGACACCTGATTAAATTCCGAACAGCTTTTTGTCTAGGGCCACTGTTCAAGCCCCTAACATTCCATGATAAAACAATCATTTTAAAGGGTTTGCAAAATGAGAATCCAGAGTCTTGACTGACCCTGAGTCCACCAAATTCTCCCCTATCAATTTAATCTTCTCCAAGTCCTTTTTCCTACCCAATTTAGCAACTTTCTCTGCCCCTCCTTTCTTAAGATCCTTTTGCAGTATACCCAAATGAGGAGAAGGCTTACTGATTTTTCCCCCCTCTGAGCCAGACCGTCGTGCGGAATGAGACAGAACCTCACTATCCTTCACCACAACACTACCTGAATCTTTCTGAGCTTCCATCTTAAGATCGGAATCTAAGTGCACGATCCCATCCACCCTTGGATCAGGAGAGATTCTGAGATCAATCACTCCCTGACTAGATCCTCCACCAGATAACTCCACCTCTTGAAGGCCCAAACCCTCCACCTGAGGGTTTTCTTGCCCCAGCTCCACCAATTGCCCCTGCTGATCAGAACCCAAAACTCCTTGATCCAAATCAACCAGACCTGGATTTACTTCCTGTTGGCTAAGATCCTCCAAGACCTCAAATCTATTAAGAGTATCCTCAGCTTGCCTCTCTTTCATACTTCTTTTATGTCCCTTATTTTTGTTCCGAGATTTAACAGGAATAAATCCTTCCTCCCCAGTACCACTACCCTGAATAGGGCCTTTGCCCTTGTCCACCCTCGGCAGGCTACTGGAGGGTTGAGAAGAGTTGGTCTCCAAAGGCTTGGCCCTTGGACATCTACGCAGTAAGTGGCCATATTCATGACACAAACGACATCTAAATGGTAAAGTTTCATAGTCAAGTTGTTGAATCCAAGTATAAGATCCTGCACAAACTTCTAGAGAGTCTGGCAAAGGCTTACTTAAATCAATTTCCACACAGAACCGAGCAAAAGTCATTACCTTTCTGAACTGTGTCTGCTGTGAAGAGCCCACCGGCTTGCCGAGCATTGATGCAAGCAAATGCAAAACATCGTCACGCCAACATTCGACAGGAAGCCTTGGTAATCTAACCCAAACTGGAACTCTACTAGGAATCTCCTCCACTGGATCGAAGCCTGCATGCCATGGCTTGATAAACAAGCCCACCTGATTGTAAAAATAAGGGCCTCCTTCGAAGACCTTAATCCTGTCTGACATGCAATCGAAGGTAACCATAAAATAGCTGTTTGCAAGAAGCCTAATCTCCATCTCACCTTCCGGCAACCATGTTCGCTGAGCCCAAGCTTCCAAAAATTGCAAAGAGATTTTTAACCCCAAAAACTTGCAGTAAAGGGAGTGTCGAGAGTAATACTCAATGTCTTCTGCCAGCATCTCCATCGGGATCACCACATTCGGCCTCTCTTTGCACCTCTCCAGGCATCCATTAATCTTTGGCAGCCGAAACCCCCCAGATGATCCCAACTCGGTCTTCTCCAAATTCTGAGCAAATAAGTTATTGTTGTAAATTTGAGATCCCTGCAGCAAAGGTTTCGAGCCAACTGCAGAACGGAAATCCAACTTATTTCCCACCCCAGACGATTCCCCTTGAGCCATAGGTGGAAGAAGAAAGTCCAAGCAAGCCAATAAACCCTCGAGCCCACGAGAGTCCAAGGCCCCACACCAAGGGTTTCCAGCCACAGATCGCCCCCAAAAAGGGTAAGCGCAAAGTCACACTCAGGAGAACAAGCAACAAAAGAAGAAAGAGACCCGACTCCCAAAAGAGAAAGAACCTCAACCACCGAGGGTCGGCCGCACACCAGACACCCCCCGCGCTCAACACACACAGCCCCACACGGGCCAAACAGTAAGAAACGCCCTCCCCCACCGGCAGCACCCAGAACAACGCCCAGCCACAAAACGCAGAGAGAAAGGGCCAGAGAAAAACTAGCAGCGCCGGCCAAAATAGCACCCCCGCTCACCACAAACAGAGAGGAAAGAGGTAGAAAAACACAGGAGCCAACGCCCCCCAGGCAGAAACTTCCTCCCCACGGCGCACACTCAGACAGAACCAGAAGGAGGCTAGGGCGCGCGCGCCCTAGCTCGACCCGCACGCTTCAGAAACGCCATCTCTTTTCTCCTCATCCAATTCTCATATTCATGTTAAGGGCATGAAGCAAACTTTTAGCAACCAATGGTTACAGGTATATATAATTCATGCAATATTTTGCAATCTCTATTGATAACTATTTTCTTCTATATATAATGTAATTTCAATGTAGATATAATGAAAATATTTTCATTACTGGTAACATATATTTTACATGGATCTTTAAATCTAGTTATATTAAAATTAGAACTAAGGAACTATTGACCACTGGATCTTTAAATTGAATAACTCTAATGTTTTATTCCTTTCAACCATTGGATATTTTTCAATAACCTCAATTAAGTCAAACATTCATGATTACCTCAACAATAATTTTATCTCTACATGTCCATTAAATTACCTTTACAATAATTTTATCTCTACATGTCCATGAAATTTCCTGCTTGGTATTACTCTACATACATTGCCGTGTTAAAAAGGTGCCTTTCCTTTAACTATAAAGCTCTATCAATTAAATACAAAGATACATTTATCAGGGAAAATTCAAAAAATTTACATACTAACCTCAAGGTCTACCCCAATTATTAGCCCAAAGGTCTTTATAACAACCAAATTTAAATGATTGGTATGGTTCAATTCCTCTACAACTATTTCCATATAAAAATTTACCTGATTTACAAGTATCAAATTAAAACCCTAAATGAATGTCATATTTATAAACTAATGTATTACTCTTGAAAGATAAGAATTTTTCTCTTTTTCGCATATATCAAATTTAATCACATTATTTACTAGATCATTAATTAATCAATTATAAATAATCATTAATTGACCATTTATTAATTTTTATCATTTATTATATCATTAAAAAATTATAATTTATTTCTATTTCTCTATTTATGCGTTAAGTGAGAGCAAATTAGCCATTAGTAAATAAAATTTTCACTTTTTTTTTACTAGTTAACTACATCTTATCTCATTAGTTTACTTTCTCTTGTTTCATAAACTTATTCAAATCATTTTTTATCTTCTCATGGGTTTGAAATGGGAATTTTTTTTATTAGATGAGTTGAATCCACAAATTTTTTAGCCAACTCAAGTATTTGATCTTATCCTCATCTTTAATATGATTTTTCTACAAAGTCTATCAATATCATCATTCCATCATTACTTTTATCAATAAATGTTTATGTAAATCCACACTCTTGAGGAACTTGTCAATCTAACGAAAGCATTATGCTATTGAGTTAAATGAACATTCTTTACTTCCAAGTGAACATATTCAACCCAATAAAGATGTTGAGTGTGGTTGTTTGATATGAATTTTAATTGAATTATATTTATGATTTCAAGTTACTATTTATTTCATTTTATTTTTTATAATTAAATAATAACTAGCATACCTATATTTTAGAAATATATGTAAAGTACGCCATGAATTCTATGAAATTATAAAAAACTGGCTTTTATTCTTGTAACTACATTGTCCAATATAAAAGATTATTAAATTATATGATGTATTCCATACAAACAAACACATATTTATCTTAAATCAATTAAAATTATTAAGAAATTAAATTTGGAAGATTTAACTTTTAAATCTTCTTTAAAATTTTCATTATTAGGGGAGAGGACCTAGTAGTTGTGCAACCTAACTTCGTGCTTCTAATTATCCTACATGAAAATTTCAAATCACTCCCAATTTTTTATAGCAACTTACTTGGCAAGCCATTTGCTTATAACTTTGGTTTCAAGATGACATCATCAAATATGATGCCACATCAACATCCTTTTTTTCAAGATGTCCAAAAAGTCCCAAAAAAACAAAAGTGCTAGCAATACTTGTGCATTTACATCATGGGTAGTTGAGCGTTGATGTGCCATCACATGATTGGTGTCCTTTTAGATCAAAGGAATACATTTTGTTTAAGCTAGGGTAGTCATGTCAACTATTGGGCATTATATAAACAACTACTATCACAACTATTGAAACATGCTCTATTTGTAAGATATTCTCCAACATGTCATTGTCATTACGATCTTTATACTATTTAATTCATAATTTGTTTCAATTTATAAACAATTCACACAAATAACATATTTAATTAGCTAGTTATATTTATATATATTAACATATGTTTTTATGTAATTAATAGCATAACTATTTAATGTCTAATTTGTTTCAGATTTATAAACAATTCACAAAAAATCAAAATTTTGAAATATATATTAAAAAATATTAATGCTTTTACGTTGTGAATTTCTCGCAGTGAATTTAATTGTCACGACGGTGAATTTTACTTGACGGTGAATTTGCCTTAACATGAATTTGTCATGGCGAGGTTGAATGTGCACAACATATTTTAACCAATATGTTGTGCACATTCTATGACTGTATAGCTAGTGATAGATAATACAGACTTCAGTGCTAAATCTTTTCCCAGTCACTTTATCTTGTAATATGATTTTTTATTTAAATTTGGCTTGTCTGTGTTATGAGTCATCATGTGGGGTTTTTTAGTTTGTGGTTTGAGGTTCAAGAGTGTAGAATTTTTTAGCATGAGTCGTACCATTGAATGTAATAAGCAATATGCTAACTGTAGGAAAAATTATAAATGGTATATGTGGAATGATCATCAAATTATAAGAACACGGTTAAACATAATGAGACTTGATCAATGCCCAAGAAACCAAGTAAATGACAAATAAAACATACCTGACACAATATAAAATTTAAGTCAAACTAAACATGGATGTGGGAGTAAACATTGACAAGAAAATCAATCTGTTGAAATGGTCTTTGAAGTCCTAAACAGAGAGGATTGAAAATGAAATTATGGGGTACGCTGCCTCGCATTTGCCTCTTGTTATTTTGTTTACACTTGTCTTTGCAAGAAATATTTACTCTTACCTATTTACACAACCTGGACTTGTATTTGGCAGGTCTACTTCCACCATTTGCAGTTCAATCAGAACAAATTAGAGCCATGGCAAGGCATTGCGGTGTTGGCATTGAACTTAGGATGTCTGTTGAGCGCTTTATATATTCTCCTTGACACTGAGGTTTGTTTTATCAATAGATGTTTATGTAAATCCACACTGTTGAGGAACTTGTCAATCTAACGAAAGCATTATGCTATTGAATTAAATGCACATTCTTTACTTCCAAGTGAACATATTCAACCAATAAAGATGTTGAGTTTGGTTGTTTGATATGAATTTTAATTGAATTATATTTATGATTTCAAATTACTATTTATTTCATTTTATTTTTTATAATTAAATAATATTTATACAAATTTAGTTATATTTATTTTATAAATATTTTTATTTATATTTAAAAAAAAAATGTTGCTGCTATTCAAAAGAGATAATAATATTCCTCATATTAATTGATAAGTAAAATCAATGAGTTATAAATTAAAATAAGGTTTAAATTCAACTATAGTTGATTATATGGAATAAAATTTATGTGATTATACAATGTCTAATAGAAAGTAAAATGTCTCATGAGAGTAATAAATTATGTCATTGATTAAATACTTGTGAAAGCAAAAGAATGATTGCTACTACCTAAATATGGAAACATTTCAATGTCTCAAAATCTATAAATTCTATTTGTAGTTACACATATGGATTAGAATGATAATATTATTGTTTCTTCATAAGATGTGTAATGGAATGTTCTTGAATAGGTTTTTACATTTACCAAATCTATATAGCCATTGAATCAACATCGATTTAATTCTTGGTTCCCTTGTGTAGAAAAATAAAATTTTAAGTAGTGGTATTGTGTATTGCACTCTTGGAATTCTTCTATAAAAATTGTAATATTTTAAGATATATTGAGAAACAAAAAGCTTAAAATATTCCCTTAAATCAACCACAATGATTGCTAGAAAATTCAGACGCATTTAAATGAAGTTTATTTAATATGGGAGTTTCCTTTCTTGATATGAGTATAGATTTGAATTAATGTATTTAAGGATATTTAAATGTCATAGAAAAATTCTTTTACTTTATCATTATAAGATAAAATGAATGATATTTTACAGATAAATATGAAACAAAATTCGAATGTTTTGCACAAATACACTCTAGAACCAGACTGTAATACACAGCTTGTAAGATTAATATTCTAGGATGATGATCATGAATATTATCAGTATCTAATATATTTATTGTCCATATATGTAAGGCCCCACCTTGCATTTGATTAGTAAAGTTCTCATATCTTTTATGTGTTACTAGATAGATGGTAAGATGTATTGTGGATGACAAATAGTGCGATTATTTTATAATTTTTTCTTGTGTTTCATTCTAACATTTTTCTTATGCTATAGTGAAGGAGTTAGAAATTGTAAATTATGAATATGAGTTGAAACTGTAAATGAAATCTTTGCAAAATTAAAAATTATTTCAGCTATCAAATTAATGTGGCATATGATTGTTGGTTCTGTTTTCACTGGTAATGTGTAGGAAAGGAAACATTAGAACGAGAAGGGAAGATTTATTTGTGGTGTCAAATGAGTTCTAAGTTGGGGAGTAAGGTTTAGAAACCATTAACCAAGTTGAAATTCGGATAGATCCTTAAATGGGTCGTTAAAGAGGGTTGTTGGTCAATCTCCTTGTTGGTATGGAATAATAAACCCTCTAGAGTCTATACCATAGTGGTAGGGGTCAAGTAGGCATGCGATAGTGCCCCTAGGACATGATTTGATCCTTGGAAAGTCCTCATTATAGAGTGATGAGTTTTGAAGAGAGGATGTGATGGAAAGATGGAAGGGTTGTCCAAGTACATGTTTCTTCCTCAATAAGCAAAAGAATCTCATTGAGGAAGGTATGTATACTCCCCACCTCCCCATCCATGGGCTACAAGTTGAAATCCCTATATATTTTGGAGATGAAGAACACGAGGGGTGTTACCCACTTCTCTTGGAGAACTTTAGTGGAGATGGCAGAAAGAATGAGAGGAGAGGAGTTAACTACTTTGGGAAGATAGTGATCAAGATGGCTTAGCATGGAGAGGAGAGGTGGATGAGGGATCTGAATCCGTTCACCTCAAAGAAAAGAGATAAGTTCTTATCTTCCATTACCATTATTTATTGGTTGTAAGAAGGTGACATAGTGTATGGTCATGGCTGAATATAGAGAGTAGAGAATCTAGATGCATGGAATTTGTGTTATGCTAGTTTTATTCCTCTGTAAAAATGAGAAAAGTCTCTATTTATCATCATGGAGCTAAAAGAATTCCTTGCTTTGTGGTATGACCAGAGCCCACACGACTCGATGATGCCATTATAGTAGGGTGGAGAGCAATTCATTCTTAATTGTATTGCTCTTATATTCCAAAGTTTTAGATGTAACATGGAATAGCTAGTATTCCATTGCAAGATGGAAAAAATAGAAAAGCAAAGTTTACTTCATTTTTATGTTAGTTGCTTAATCTTGAGTGTAAATTGAACCGTGAGAAGTTTATTGAAGTAATTTTTATACCTTGTTAGTGTGAAAAGGAAGACTTCTCATTTACATCTGAAACTCTTTGTGAATGCAAGACTAAGGATTAGTTAAAATAAAATTCTGCATAATATTATTATATGAGCAATTAGTTGTCGTAAGTAATCAATTTTTGAATGAAACTCCACTTATAGGTACTACACTAATAAATGGGCCTTGAATGATTTCTATTTTTCTTGCTTTGGAAACAAGTGGGCTTAACATGAGTTATGTGTATGTTGTAACTATGATGCAACTAAAATTAGTTTTGTCTCAAAATAAGAATTAAAAAAAAAAAACTAGAAATGGCATTACCCATGTATAAAATCAAACAGTTATGGTCAAAAGTCAGTTGTGTGTGTATAGTGCATACTTTTCCTTTTCCTCGATTAGAAAAAGAATTAAAGTGTTCTTTTCATTAAAGATGGGATATTTTACAGAGCTAAGAAGAAAATAAGGAAGAAAACAAAAGAAATAGATAAGCTAGGTTTATTGTTGTTGTTTATGTCAATCTTGTTGGGTCTATAGTCCTCCTTATAGCTATGAATGAAAATAAAGAATGTGTTGCTGGTTGTTAAATGATCTAGAATTCATGGTGGTAGTTTAGTTTATATAAGTAGCTCATAATAAGAAAGAGTATTACTAATATTAATGTCAAGCGATGAAGTGGTTAATGGGTAAATTATTTAGGAGACTTGGATTAGCTATTGGAATTATAGTCCTCACAATCATTATATATATCCATAATATTAATTTTGTGAATTACATTAGTGCTAACATTAACTTGGTTTCTAAGAGTGGGGTTCATAATTGCATTGGAAGTAGATTTGGTATCGAGTATGACCCTAACCTTACATGGAGAAATAGTATGGAAATTACTTGTATGTGAGAATAATAGTTAAACCATGATTTAAATAAACAAAAAAAACATATGAGATGGGGTAATCATGTGCTAAGTGATTTAACATCAATTGCATTCATCCCTAGTAGCAAACGTCTGGCAATCTTGCAAAATATTAATACTAGGATCCTTCTCTACATAACTTGAGGATGTGCGTGATGCACTACGCAACTTTGCTTGTCCATCAACCTCGCTCCTTGCTCGTTAGTGGCATGTCGATTGTGGAGTTGCGCAAGAAACTCCACCCGATGTGTACAGTGTGTTACCATGTGTGTGGATGGTTAACAATTGTTATTGATTTTTCACCTTTCAAAAAAAAATAGTTGGGTTTTTCTAGTGTAAAATTTTGGGAATGACACTATCTTCTAGAACTACTTCTACCTATGGCTTCCACATGGCTAGGTGGATCTTGCACCTTACACTATTGGGCATTCTCTACTTATTCGTGATGGCAGAATCTTCTATACTTAATCTAGGAGGGTCGTTTTTTGTCAAAAACCAACATGTGGTATTTTGAGTATAATTTTTTACTCATTCATCGAATTTTGAAACAAATTACATTTTTAGAAAATAGACTTTGTTCTACACTTATTGAAAAATAAATGATTTTCGATTAGTTTTCAAAAGGTTTAGGGGGCATCACGCTCAAATTTTTATTTTTCGGGATGTGTCCACTTCAAAAATTAGTAAAAAACCATATATTCATTAAAAAATTGGTTGAAAAATCCAACATAAACTACATGGTGTTAGCTAATTTGTCATTGAAGCGATTTTTGAAATTCTAAAGAAAAAAGTTGAAATTTTAGGGGGAGCACACCAGATGCTATGCTATGTTTTTTTGAAAAAATAGGACCACTTTGTGTGTTCCCCCTTTTTGAAACCCTTAATCTTCACTATTTTTAAAAAAATAGTAGTTTAGAAAGTAGATTTGGAATACAACTCTTGTTCTTGTTGCATCTTCAAATTTTGAGTGTAACTATCTTCATTGTCTCGTTGAATATCAGACTTTGTTTCAATTTTTTTTTAAAAAAGTGGTGTCTTAAGAACCCCTTTTTGTATCACATCTTGGTGCACTTACCTTGCTATGATATTTTCCACTATCGGAGTTTTTTAATGACTTGTTGCCTAGTTCTAGCAATTTTTCCCTTTTGATTTCAATGTTTGGAAAACTTGCAAGTCATGTTTCTCATTCAGAATTGAAGTATGATTTGAATGCTAAAAACACACTCACATCAAGGGGTTGTAGTTTATGTGATGTTTATGTCAACAATGTAATCAAATCAATACCCAACATCCTTGCCTCTTGGATTGTTGTAACAATGAAATGGCTTCCATGGCCATAAGGAATTAGCAAGTGCTTATTTGTGTGTGACACACCACTTGGAACTGACCATGCAAAGTGGTGCAACTAATTCATAAAAAATTCTTTGGTCATCTATGCATGGGGTTGGACTACCATGCAAGCATCTGGTTCACATCTTGCAATGTAATTTTTTAGTTGATTTTTATCAATAGAACCATGGTATTCTTTTTCTAGCAACATTAACACAACAAAGAATAGTTATCCATTCTCAACTCTTATGAATGATGTAGGAAACACTCCTACTACCTCTTTTGGCCAACGCCCTCATGACACCATTTTTCCTACCTTAATACATGTTTCATTAGAGTTCCAAATTCTTTGAGCTCCATATGTATTTGCATCATATGTCTTGGACAATATCATGTAGAAAGTAGAGACAATAGCTTTGAAGTTTAGTATCATGTCTCTGTCAAGGCCTTCAACTATCCTTAAGGTGAGTTTAGTATGGCACCTTTTAAACCTAGTCCACCAGGACTTACCAGGCAAATCATCCTTAAAATGGTTGGATCTAGTTAGGAATATCTGGCTACCTTTTCCTTGAGATTGATAATATCAAGGTCATGGCCAACAACAAACATCTCTTTGCACCTTTCTATAATTAGAGACTCTTTGTTTTCTTTCAAGATAGTTGCAAGACCTTTATTCAATGTGGATGTGACCTCACCTAACCACTTGATGAGAGTGGTTGTTAGGATTCTCCATTTCTTTGTTGTTGCCCTTGTGGACATATCATTATCCTCAACATCTTTAATATATTTTTCATGTCCTCTAGATCAACCACTCCCATTCTCATGATGTTTTATTATGTTTTCTTGTAGGTGCACTAACCTCCACTATTGTCTCAATAGGTTGTGGAGTGTTGTCAACATGAAAAAGAGGTGCTTCATCTAGTTGGAATATAACTCATCTTTTATCTGTAGGAAAACTTGTTGTTACTCTTCTTTTTCTAGGTTGGGTTCCTATTCGAGCTCTACTAGTCGTCTGCAAAGAAGAACAAACAATAATGAAAGCAACATTTTTTTTAATTTGTAGTAATGAAACAAAAACCTTGGAGAATTCAAGATGCATGTGATGGCTATGTGCAAGTCATGCACAATGCAAAGATGATGCATGAGAGCTAGTAGTGTTATTGTTGAATGTAATGCAAACCCTTGTTGATGCACACCATGGCTAGGGAGTGTGCATGTGTGGTTAACCTATGCTTAGCTATGTAGAGTTATCAAAATATGTGCTTATGCAAATGTGTAGAAAGCTATTTTGCAAAAGCTTTTCATATTTATGCAATGCATCTTGGTACTCCTAGACTCTAGAGTATATAGCAACATTTGAAACTATTGGAGATGAAGATGATTCATCTCATGCAAGTGATTCTCTTCATCTAGATAGGCTCACAAAAAATTATCTCCCTAGTTCTTCTAGGTAATGACATGAAGAAAAACATAGCAATGTAATGTCTTGAATGTGGAGAGACGTGTCTAATGATAGGTGGCATGAGAATGATCTGATTTTAGCCTAAGAATTTGAGGCCAACCTTGTGTGTAGCAACAAGATTATGAAGTGTAACAAATGGAGATAGATTTACGTCCATTTGGTGCTTGTTTTGTGAAATATTTACAAGAAAAACAATCCATAAGAAGACAATTCATGTGATTAGTGTGAAAAATATGTTATCATTCATTGATATAATTGCATAAATGCACACATAATTACAAAGGCTATGGTAAGAAAACATGTTCCCATGATCAAGTAGGGAAAAATCTAGCTATTTTGACAAGGTGCCCTAGAGAGGTGCAATCCATGTTAATGGTGGTTTTGTAAGGTTATAGGCAAAGGCTTGTAGCAAAATGTATTATAAATTGTGAATTGGTAAATTACTCTATACCCAAAACTATGTACAAAGGTTATGTGGTTGTTAATTAGGCATAAAAGTAAAAGGCTAACAAATTTCATCACATATGGTGTACTCGTCATGTAGCCAAGGTTATGCCCAGTGGTGGACTCATATGGTCCCAGTTGATTGGTACTATTATGTGGAGTAGATGCATCTATGCGTTGGACACATACACAGCTGAACTAAACATGTTGGTGGAAATGCATGTGATGGCAATGTGCAAGCCATGCACAATGCAAGATGATGTATGAGCTAGTAGTGTTGTTGTTGAAGGTAATGCAAACCCTTGATGATGCGCAACATTACTGGGGAGTGTGCATGTGTGGTTAACCTATGCTTGGTTGTGTAGAGTTATCAAAATATTATGTAGATGTGTACAAGGCCATTTTGCAAAAGTTTTCCATAGTTAATCTTGGTACAAGATAGGTGTGCAAGGCAATAAAATACATCTTGGTGCAAGATAGGTGCACAAGGGAATATCATGTTATAGAAAAATGTTGATATTGAGTCAAACATGTATAAAATTAAGGGTTGCATGAAACTACTCAAAGATCATTGGATTTTAAAATTGAAAACATGTTAAAGATTGAAAATGTTTTAAGAAGACACAATAGCTTGGTATGCTTATCCCAATGCTTTTTCTTCTGTGCTCGGGCTATCTGTAGCTCAATTCAATCTTATGTTGATTCAATAAAAATGGTACTATCATAGATTAACAGTGTTGTTCTTATAATGATTCTATCTTTGTTTAGCTTGTTTTTGGGTTGTGTTGTAGCTGAAATAAGTTGTCTGCAGTCTCTTGTTCAGAAAAAGACATGGTCTGTTAGAGGAAAAGGAAAGTGAAAATCTGATGAAAATTTGTCTGTTGGGAGTCCTATTCTTTTGTTCTCACAGAAATGAAAATATTTTCTGAGACAAGAAAAGCTACTCCGTGCACGTAAAATTTTAGAATACGCCCACCGTGGGGCTATAACCCACGACCACAAGGTTAAGAGCCTTGCGCTCTACCAACTGAGCTAGACGGGCTACATAATGTACTTTAAAAGTAATTTAATTTCACCTGACTCTGCTTAATGTTGTCTTCTCCTTCATTAACTAATAATATTATATAGAACCCTATTTTCAGTTCGGGCGTTTGGTCTAGTGGTATGATTCTCGCTTTGGGTGCGAGAGGTCGCGAGTTCGATTCTCGCAACGCCCCAGCTTTGCCACTCTAATCTTTGCTTTGAACATGTTAATTTTGAAACAGACGTATTCTAATTTATTTTAAACTGATGCTGATTCAAAATTACGTCCTTGTTAATACTATATCTCAGGCATCTATTAAATAAGCCTTTCCTTGTTTAACTTCTCTTTAGAGTGGCAGAGTGGTGGTGGTGCTCGTGACTGCTCAATTTTTATATATGAATTTAATTAATATATTTTTAGTACGTCCACAGGGTGAGACAATGGATGAGAAAACTGCATCTATAAAAAGTTTGCCTTTCTTTAATTCTACTTCCATATGATTTTGATCAACTTAATTCCCCTACTTACAAGCTCAAAACCCAACAAACGCTCAAAAGTATTTTTTTTCAATATCTACTAATTATTTTTAAATTTAAATTAGTATACAATTTTAGCTTCAGTCGATAGACTTTTTAAGTGGATTCGCAAGTTCAAAATCACCTCTGGAAACCTGTTTCGCACTGTGATATGGATCTCAGATTCATTATTAACTGTCAACATCGCGCCTGTAAAATCAACTTTACCTTTAAAAGCCGAGAGACATGAAATCATATTCATTTAAACGATGAACGGGCAAATCCATTAAACTCGAGAGCAAACTGTATGAAACGACTTTATAAAACACCAAAACTCAGGTTGAGCAGAATACATTTCCACATCTGAAAACTGGATTATCTTAAGATCACTCGGCGACCTTAAATCATAACATTAGATTAATATCGTAGCCAGGGAGGGAGCTTTAGAATTGAAGTACTAAATCTGAATCAGTTCATTATACTCCAAAATGCAACACCTTTGTGCAACTGCAAATAAAGAAACTAAAATATTATCCACAGCCATATACCATATTAGGAGGCATAAACATTTTTCTGGTGCCGAAGTTCACTCAGGCAGGAACAAACACGTTTAAAAATGAATTAAGAGGAAATTTGTAAAAGCGTCAATTTTAATTGTACAATAAATCCTACCGTCTGTCCCACCAACCTAACCTGAGTAAATATTTGTGAAAGAATTTTTATTTATTTATTCATATGGTCCTAAGACATTGTTTTTTTCGTTCAATATGCATTTGATATGCAGCATCGGTCAATCACATTTTTTTATTTTAACATATTACTTTCTATTTGTATAGTCTGAATTTTAAAACTTAGTTTTTATATTTGGAAATTAACATTTATCTCTTTTTCTATTTGTGCGAGTAACTCTATAAATCATTTTTGTTTAAAAAAATTTGAAAAATTGAATGATCATAATAAATTTTTGGGTGGAGCATTATAGTTAATGCAGAAGCTTTGGAAGTGCCGGAAGGAAGCTTTTGGAAGTGCTGGAAAGAAGCTATGGAGAAATCTTCACGACATAACGGAGAAGCTGCTGGAGAAATTTGAAACCCTCCGCCCAAACGGAGAAGCAATTCAAGTTGGAAATGAATACTTTGGCCCACTTGAGGCGTGTGATGTCCCCGCTCTAGTCAGTTCTCGGGAACAGTGTGTTAGCCCTTTATTAGACCCTTGTGGGCTAGCTGGATTGGTTAGAGGGTCAGTGGTACTTTCTGGAGAATTTGATCGTTCTTGTTTTCAGAGCCCAGTGATTGGTTCACAACAGGTGTTAGCAGTGCAGGAGATGACAGCTTCTGACGGCACAAGAATATTTGGTGTTTTGAGTGAGTTATGGGTTTTTAAGTGATTTAAATATTAATTGACTTAATATTTAATTATAAAGTCAAATTGACTTTATACTTTTCAAATCACTTAAATATTCTCTAAAAAGTGATTTAATATTTTTAATCACTTAAAATATTAAAGGCGCCCAAATATTAAGTCATGACTATTGAAAAAGACTTAATATTATTTTTAAAGATTTTAATAATGGCAAAAAGGGCGTATCTTCTTGGAAATGCGTGCCTTCCTTATATAAGGCATTTTTGGCAATGAGAAACTCACCTTTTGGTAATTTTGACTTTGCCTTGTGTTTCTTCCTGTGCATTCTCCTGTGATCAGGGTTTGAACAATTTTCCATTGAAGAACGAATAACTCTTCGATGTTGAGCACTCTTGAGATTGTGAGAGATCAATCGAATCAGTGCAGTTGAGAGCTTCATTCAGAGGTTCTACATGATTCAGACAAAGTATTATATAAAGATTTACTGTTGATCGCAATAAGAAAGGGGTTTCTTCACTTGTGGCGTCTTCTTCATCAGATCTGTGGCTCCAGCAGGATTAATACTCATTCTTCTTCTTGGTCGTACAACTTGCATTGGGATTTGTGCCTTTTAGAGAGGCGTGTGAAGGGATTTGTTGAAACACCTTCCGTTTGGTTGCTTTTTGACTTCCATCATTGGCGTCTAGTGTTTTCAAAGACTTGTATCCAATTTCGAGGCAGGAGAACTCAAATCAGGAGGCCAGGCGTCCTTTATGTCAGTTTTCAACATTCTTGGCTGGCGAGCTGGCTTATTGTTTTAAATAAATAATTTGGTACCCTTCTGGTATGTCTATCATTTGCAATCTAATTGTTTCAGTTAAATAATGTCTTCTACATTTTCATTTTGAAGAGAATAGTACAAATTTACATTTTATAAGCATTTATGCTGTGCGCCCCTTCTCTTTGTCTATTAAACTGTCTAAAAAACTAAAACAACACATTAAGACTTAAGAAAATACTGGGGTTTGAGTTGAGAGCCAGGAGGTCTCATCACAAGGTGCGGAATCTGGTTCCTCTTCTAGGCAAGAGAAGCTGATGGTGTACGAACACATGGTGAAGGGAAATTTCTGGGAGTGCTTGCACAATGAGCACAGCTTGGACTGGACTAGCAGGGTCAAAATCGGAATTGGTGCTGCTAAAGGTTTGGCATGGTTTCATCACAGTTGTAATCTTCAAGCAGTATCCTTCTTGACGAAGACTATGAGCCAAGAATAACGGATTTTGGACTGGCAAGGCTTATCAATCCAGCAGATACTCATCTCGACACTTTTATCAATGGAGATTTTGGTGATTTAGGGTATGTAGCTCCTGAATACATGCGCACTTTTTTTTTTCAACCACTTTTGTATTACAGAAATTCCTAAAACCTGATTTTTTGATTGGTTTGGGCTTATTTTAGCCCATTGGTAATTGATTTTTTTATTTGCTTAAATCGGTCTAAATTACAGTAGGTCAAATTTTTTTTTAGATGTTTATGATGTTTTTGGTTGTGTTTCTAGACAAACGCGTGAGAGGTAAGACATGACAAAATAAAATTTTGCATGTGCCACAGCGCTACAGCCACAATTTTTTGTTTTCCAATTTCTTTAACAATTCTTTATTCTAGGTTGTGGATTTTTTAGATTCCTTTTTTATATGTATATTGTTTACTCATCCTAATAGTACTATAGATTTGTCATCTTCGTTTCTCTTAGGGCTGCCGTTTCCGGGAGTCTGGAGGACTCTGAGAGAATATTCTCCGACCTTATTGCACGGGAGCCTGAGAATTGCAGCATGTGGTCTAACAAGGGAAGCGTTAGGGTTTCTCTGAATAAATTTGAGGCGGCTGTGGAAGATTTGTCGGAGGCTATCAAGCTCGCTCCACAAGCCCCCGTTCCGTTACTCAACCGCGCCATTGCTTATGAGGTGTCGCCCCATATAACTCTTCTCCAAAGCTTTTTGGGCTAACATTTGTTTTGTTTTTGGCTAATTTTGTTTCGAATTCTACCATAATTGAAGTTTTCTCATAAGTTTGTTTGAAGAAATTCAGAGACAATATTTATTGTACATTTTTTAATTTGGAAAATTTACCTTTTGGGTAATGTTTGGCTTCATTGCCCTTACAGAGGTATATTCTCTACAGTCAAATTTACCAAGCACTACCACCTGTAACTCCTGTTGGGTTGGGAAAAGTGTCTCAAAATATCTGAAGAATGATTTTATTATTTTTTTACAATATTTTGCTTGACAATATTATATTTAAATTCACCCCAAGGATAACTATTGAAGCAGATTTTTTGAGGTTCTAGTTACATGTTAACCAAAATAAATGGTTTGCAAGTCATATGTGACTATAGATTTCTTTTACCACTTACTCACAAAATTTCTTCTACCAGGTTAACAAGATTTAATATCAATTGGAAGGGGGTGACATAGAAGATTGGACCTGGCAGCAAGTTATGTAAATGTCTTTCTGCAACTTCCCTTATGAAGTTAAATTCAAAATACATATTGATTGCATTTGTTAATCTTATTGCTTTGTACAAAGTGATATTAACCTTCCATAATATTTGCTCCACAAAGCCTTTACCACTTCTTTTGTATTTGAAAAATGAATAGCCTCTATGTGAAGCTCACTTTATTTTAGCCAAATTGAAGCTACTAATAAATCTAAACTAAACCCAGATCAGACTACATAGGCAATTTTCTCATTTCTATTGTGGTGTTTCTATGTCATTAGGACTGAATAAATGAGTTTTTGATTGCCAAAGATGTGGATATACAAATATATGTATTAATTTATTTATATAGTGACTCAAAAACCAATATTGTTAATACTTGTTTTATGATCATTCAGTCATGTGTTCTTTTCTATTTTTATTGCATTTTTGTTATATTGCTAATGTGTAGGAAAACTGCACTTGATGCAATCAATTGTTATTTATTAAATTATTTTTTTTGAACTGTGCACAAGAATGTTTTTTGCTAATGTTAGTATCATATGCTGCTACAGGTGGAGTCACTATTGGAGAGAGAGAGCATTTCACACTCGAGGAGCTCTTCGATGAGGAGGAAATTATTCTACAATGAAAATATTTCAACAGTCCTCTTTTTAATCTGTAATTTTCTTCAAAGATTTTTTAACAAGTATTAATTTTGTCTACATGATGGACACTCATAATGGCTGATTTTTTGCTCAACGGGTTAGTAAATTTATTGACTTATTACTATTAAAAGTTAGAATGCTTATACTGGTAGAGATCCTTCTGTGGTTTCACCATGTTTTTACTTTAATTTACATCATTAATCGTGCCCTTGTTTTCATATGGCATTTTTGTGAAATGCTTTTGGCTTTCTATGTTGGATTTTCCCCCAAATTTTTGCTTTGAAATATGGGCAGTATCTCT
>VDFB02105785.1:190816828-190963995 GCA_007258455.2 Sequoia sempervirens | reverse complement strand
CTGAACATTCCCTTCTATTCTGTCTCAGAAAAAACTTCTATCTGTCTCTTGCATAGAATAACATTCAATACACCTTTTTGGCTTTTCATCCAATACCCAGAAACTGCCGCTCAAAATTTGAACTTACCTAACAAAATAAATTACTGCCAGAAAGTACTTACTAGACAGCAAGAAAGTCAAGACACGGTAGGGGGAAAGAGATCCAAGTTGATTTCATCTGACAGTGCATTTAATGCATCTGTCCGTTGGCAGCTCAAGATTATAATTTCCAACAGATTTCCAGTCTCGTAAAATAGCCTTCTTTGGGGGACATCCAATTTTGACATTGCAGCTCGGCGTTGAAGCTAAATGCTCAAGATTTGTAAGCCCATTATTCTTGTGAGGTGCAGGGGGGACATCCAATATCGCTGGTACAGCTTGGTGTTGAAGCTAACCGCTCCATACTTGAAAGCCTGTTGTTGTTTAGGGATGGTGGAGGAGGACGTCCAATAGTACTGCCCTTGCAGCCGGGAGTGTCAGCTAACTGCTCCAAAATTGTAACCCAATATTGTTCCTCGTCGAGACATCGGCGAGAAACATAAACAATAACAAAAGAAGCAGCGTCACTAGTTTCATACACATCAGACTCCTCATATCTATTATATCAAATGCACATAAAAGTTTGTAGGTTTGAACTGTTTAATAAACAGATATATCTTCACGTTTGAACTGAATAATCAATTGATAGATGAAAATTGGTTTGGGAACGAGCGAAATACTGTAAGCCTCTTGTACTTGGAGCCCTAAGTTTCACACTGATACTACCATGAGTTTCCTGCTAGAATGAGGCATTCAAAGTCTTATAGCGTAGTGGATACGGACTAATTTACCATCGAGTTTGTAATCAAACTAGAAGCTTCACTTGGTACAGCGGTATTTATGAAGCTGTGAAATAAGTGCCAAAACATATTTCATTCTGTGTTTTACTTTGATTTCTTTTAATTTTGATTTTGTTTTAAGAGCTTACAAGATGTGTATTTTTTAAATTTATATCACGATGAAAATGTGGAAAATGTGCAAATTATTAGGGTATCTAAGGATAGTTAGTTCAACCTGTTCCTTCTTAAATAAATCTATAACATACAACTCTTATTTTCTCTATTATCTTATGTGAAATTGAAAGCAACCAATGATTACAGGTATATATAGTTCATGCAATAATTTGCAATCTCTATTTATAACTATAATGTAAGTTCAATTTAGATACATTGCAAATATTTTCATTACTAGTAAAATATGTTTTACATGGATCTTTAAACCTAGTTATATTAAAATTAGAGCTAAAGAATTATTGACCACTATAATAGAGGCATTCCCAATCTAGAAGTTCGAGGACAATAAGAGATAAAAAATAGATAATAAAATAAAACATAAGATGGTGATAATTTTAGGTCAACAAAATGGAGGACAATATTTTTATTCCCTCTAGCTTATGTTTATGTAAAAATGAATTACCAATGGATGTCATGCATAGCTTTTGATCTAGTTCATTAGCTTGAGGTTATCTTGGTGTCCTATTATTGGGTGCTGCATGTTTCCTCTTACATTAAGAGATGCTCTTCTATCAATATTTTATGTCTATTAAAGCCTCATTTGATTTTATTTTATTTGTCCATTGACCTTTTATAATCAATGATGCAATAACTCCAATTTTTTCTTCCTTTCAACCATTGAAGGTTCCCCAATAACCTCAATTAAGTTGAACATTCATGATTACCTGAACAATAATTTAATCTCTACATGTCCATTAAATTTCTTGCTTGGTATTACCCTACATGCATTGTTGTGCTAAAAAAATACCTTACTTTTAACTAAAAAGCTCTATCCATTAAATAAAAAGATAAATTCATTAGAAAAAAATCACAAAAATGACATACTAACCTAAAGGGTCTAAATTAATTATTAGCCCAAAGGTCATTATAACAGCCAAATTTAAATGATTGATATGGTTCAATTCCTTGTACAACTATTTCAATATGAAAAATTACCTAATTTAAAAATATCAAATTAAAACCCTAAATGAATGTCATATTTATAAACTAATTTATTACTCTCGAAAGATGAAATTTTCTTTTAGCATATAATAAATGGATCAAAACATCACTACTATTTTCATATGCATAAGCCTTCATATAACTTTATGCGCAAGACATAGTCATAGTAATGACAACATTATTGTTTTGTAGATCTTGTGATTATTGTTTTGTTCTATCACATGTAACAATCATCATAGCAATATTTCAGATCTAGTTCTCATCTTTGAAGGCTTCATGGAATTGTGATTAAGTATGATTAGGATTTCTCTTATTTGGTCTTCATTTAAAATCAATAGGACTGTCCCAAGTCATTGATTGATAAATAGATTTTGTGATGTGTAGTCCTCATATTTTATTGTAGCATTGTAACACATTTATTCAAATATATACTTTATGTACACTAATTATTACATCAAACATGGGAATATCTAGGTTTGCATGGATCCAAAAGTCCTCAACAACCATTTTTTTCTTTTGATAGATCCTTCTATATTAATTATAGTAATCATGATGCTATCATGAACATTTTAATTGCTATATCAAGATAATTTAGTGAGCCATGCTAAGGTATCTATTAATGATATGTTGTGATAAGAAATATTTTGTTTGAGGATACTTTTTTCTACAAAATGTAAGGTCTAATATAAAAGTCATATTTTTTTATTGTAATTGATGTTAAAGGTTTGGTTGATTTTATTTATTATCAAAAATTAGAAGTTGATCCTTTAGGAATTGATGTATAATTACATCAAGGAGGAATTATAGACACTAAATTATTCTTGGTGTCAAACCTTAACTATCATCATATTTTCATTAATCTTTAATCATATTATTTACTAGATCATTAATCAATCAATTATTAATAATCATTAATTGACCATTTATCACCATTTATTATAATTTGCTATCATTTATTGCATCATTAATTAATTATGATTAACTATGATTTATTTTTATTTATCTATTTATACGTTTAATTAAGTGAGAGAAAATTAGCCATTAGTAAATAAAATTTTAACTTTTATTTTACTAGTTAAGTACATCTTATCTCATTATTTTACTTTCTCTTGTTTTATAAACTTATTCTTTAGCATGAATGGATTTTTTTTCAAATAGAAGCATATTACTCTCATTTATTGATTTATTAAATAAAAAAAATCATTTTTATCTTCTCATGGGTTTGAAATGGGCAATTTTTTTATTAGATGAGTTGAATCCACAAACGTTTTAGCCAACTCAAGTATTTGATCTTATCCTCATCTTTAATTTTATTTTTCTAGAAAGTCTATCAATATCATCGTTCCATCATTACTTTTATCAATAAATGTTTATGTAAATCCACACTATTGAGGAACTTTTCAATCTAACAAAACCATTATGTTATTCAGTTAAATGCACATTATTTACTTCCAAGTGAATATATTCAACCCAGTAAAGATGTTGAGTGTGGTTGTTTGATATGAATTTTAATTGAATTATATTTATGATTTCAAGTTACTATTTATTTCATTTTATTTTTTATAATTAAATAATAATTATACAAATTCAATTATATTTATTTTATAAATATTTTTATTCATTTTTTTTTTAAATGTTGCTTTTATGCACTATTCAAAAGAGATAATAATATTCCTCATATTAATTGATAAGTAAAATCAACATGTTATAAATTAATCTAAGGTTTAAATTCAACTATAGTTGATTATATGGAGTAAAATTTATGTCATTATACAATGCATAATAAAAGGTAAAATTTCCCATGAGAGTAATAAATCAAGTGTCATTGATTATATACTCTGTGAAAGCAAAAGAATGATTGTTACCGCTTCTAAACATGGAAAACATTTCTATGTCTCATAATCTATATTCTTTTTGTATTGCACTCTTGGAATTCTTCTATAAAAATTGTAATATTTTAAGATATATTGAGAAACAAAAAGCTTAAAATATTCCCTTAAATAAACCACAATGATTGCTAGAAAATTCAGACGCATTTAAATGAAGTTTATTTAATATGGGAGTTTCCTTTCTTGATATGAGTATAGATTTGAATTAATGTATTTAAGGATATTTAAATGTCATAGAAAAATTCTTTTATTTTATCATTATAAGATAAAATGAATGATACTTTACACATAAATATGAAACAAAATTCTAATGTTTTGCACAAATACACTCTAGAACCAAAGTGTAATACATGGCTTGTAAGATTAATATTCTATTATATATTAAAATTCAAGGATGATGATCATGAATATTATCAGTATCTAATATTTTTAGTGTCCATATTTGTAAGGCCCCACCTTGCATTTAATTAGTAAAGCTCTCATATCTTTTATGTGTTACTAGATAGATGGTAAGATGTATTATGGATGAAAAATAGTGAGATTATTTTATAATTTTTTCTTGTGTTTCATTCTGAAATTTTACTTATGCTATAGTGAAGGAGTTAGAAATTGTAAATTATGAATGAGTTGAAATTGTAAACAAAATGGTTGCAAAATTAAAACTTATTTCAACTATCAAATTAATGTGGTATATGATTGTTGCTTCTGATCTCACTGGTAATGTGCAGGAAAGGAAGCGTTAGTATGAGAAGGGAGGACCATTGAGTAGATCAAAAGACATCTCTTTGAGGTGATAGATTTCACCCTCTTTTAAGACTTAGAAGGAAATAAAGTTAACAAGTTGATAGAGTAAGGTGGTAAGGGTTGATATAAAAGAGATGATTTATATTTTGGGTTGAGAGAGTATTTATTTGTGTGTCAAATGAGTTGTAAGTTGGGGGGTAAGGTTTAGAAACCATTATCCAAGTTGAAATTCGGATAGATCCTTAAATGGGTCATTAAAGAGGGTTGTTGGTCAATCTCCTTGGTTTGTATGGAAAATCAACCCTCTAGAGTGTATACCATAGTGTTAGGGGTCAAGTAGGCATGCGATAGTGCCCCTAGGACATGATTTGACCTCTAGAAAGTCCTCATTATAGAGAGTGATGAGTTTTGAAGAGAGGATACAATGGAAAGATGGAGGGGTTGTCCAAGTGCATGTTTCTTCCTCAATAAGGAAAAGACTCTCATTGATGAAGGTAGGTATACTCCGCATCTCCCCATCCATGGGCTGCAAGTTCAAATCCCTATATATTTTGGAGAGGAAGAATGAGAGGGGTGTTACCTACTTCTCCTCTTAGAGAACTTTAGTGGAGATGGCAGAAAGAATGAGAGGAGAGGAGTCCACTACTTTGGGAAGATAGTGATCAAGATGGATTAGGATGGAGAGGAGAGGTGGATGAGAGAGCTCAATCCCTTCACCTCAAAGAAAAGAGATAAGTTCTTATTTTCCATTACCCTTGTTTATTGGTTGTAAGAAGGTGACATAGTGTATGGATCATGGCTGAAGATAGAGAGTAGAGAATCTAGTTGGATGGAATTTGTGTTATGCTAGTTTTATTCCTCTGTAAAAATGAGAAAATTCTCCATTTATCATCGTGGAGCTAAAAGAATTCCTTGCTTTGTGGTATGGCCAGAGCCCATGAGGCTCCATGATGCCATTACAGTAGGGTGGAGAGAAATTCATTCTTAATTGTATTGCTCTTATATTCCTAAGTTTTAGATGTAACATGGAATAGCTAGTATTCCATTGCAAGATGGAAAAAATAGAAAGAGCAAAGTTTACTTCATTTTCATGTTAGTTGCTTAATCTTGAGTGTAAATTGAACCGTTATAAGTCTATAGAAGTAATTTTTATGCCTTGTTACTGTGAAAAGGAAGACTACTCATTTACATCTCAAACTCTTTGTGAATGCAAGACTAAGGATTAGTTAAAATAAACTTCTTCATAATATTATTATATGAGCAATTAGTTGTTGCAAGTAATCAATTTTTGAATGAAACTCCACTTATAGGTACTACACTAATAAATGGGCCTTGAATGATTTATTTTTGCTTGCTTTGGAAAAAAGTTGGCTTAACATGAGTTATGTGTATGTTGTAACTGTGATGCAAGTAAAATTAATTTTGTCTGAAAATAAGAATTAAAAAAAAAAACTAGAAATGGCATTACCCATGTATAAAATGAAACAGTTATGGTCAAAAGTCAGCTATGTGTGTATAGTGCATACTTTTCCTTTTTCTCCATTAAAAAAAGAATTAAAGTGTTCTTTTCATTAAAGATGGGATATTTTATAGAGATAAGAAGAAAATAAGGAAGAAAACAAAAGAAAAAGATAAGCTAGATTTATTGTTATTGTTTATGTCAAGCTTGTTGGGTCTACAATCCTCCTTATAAATATGAATGAAAATAAAGAATGTGTCGCTAGTTGTTAAATGATCTAGAATTCATGGTGGTAGTTTAGTTTTTATAAGTAGCTCGTAACAAGAAAGAGTATTACTAATATTAATGTGAAGCGATGAAGTGGTTAATGGGTAAATTATTTAGGAGACTTGGATTAGCTATTGGAATTATAGTCCTCACGGTCATTATATATATCCATAATATTAATTTTTTGAATTACATTAGTGCTAACATTAACTTGGTTTCTAAGAGTGGGGTTCATAATTGCATTGGAAGTAGATTTGGTATCGAGTATGACCCTAACCTTACATGGAGAAATAGTATGGAAATTACTTGTATGTGAGAATAATAGTTAAACCATGATTTAAATAAAGAAAGAAAACATATGAGATGGGGTAATCATGTGCCAAGCGATTTAACATCAATTGCATTCATCCCTAGTAGCAAACGTCTGGCAATCTTGCAAAATATTAATACTAGGATCCTTCTCTACATAACTTGAGGATGTGCGTGATGCACTATGCAACTTCGTTTGTCCATCAACCTCGCTCCTTGCTCGTTAGTGGCATGTCGATTGTCGAGTTGTGCAAGAAACTCCACCCGATGTGTACAGTGTGTTACCATGTGTGTGCATGGTTAACAATTGTTAGTGATTTTTCACCTTTCAAAAAAAAAATAGTTGGGTTTTTCTGGTGTAAAATTTTGGGCATGACACTATCTCCTAGAACTGGGGTTGGGCCTACGGGTTCCACATGGCTGGGTGGATCTTGCACCTTACACTATTGGGATTTTCTCTGCTTATTCGTGATGGAAAAATCTTCTAGTTCAAAGAACTCGTGTGTATCTATGGATTTGGTACTTCTCTTATGTTAATTGCATCAGTGGGACACTAAGTATTTGTAGACACGTAAAATTGGAATAATGCATTTGATTAGGTTATATTCATCCATTCATCAAATAAATAAAGTTTATTTGGTCAATATCCTAAATTCATCAGTTTAAATTAAATAAATCAACTTGATCCTAACATCACCCTCCTTGATTAAATAAGTCAAACCTTTATTTAATTAAGTCTAAAGTAACCTTCCATCCCTTTTGATTTAAATAAATCAAAGTATTTAAGTCAAATGGGTCAAAATCTCCTAATCATCATCTAGGCTAATCTAATGCTAATTAATCTAATATAATGCATGTCATATCCTCTAGCTTTTCCCACTTGCACCAATAAATCATTTTAATTAATTTTATAAAATCAACATTTTCCATCAACATGGCATCTTTGAGGAATATTCCCTTAAGTTTGAATTCAAAAACAAGTGGACATGTACACCCAACAAAGCATTTATGAGCTCTTACATGGCTCTCACATGTCCCTTGCACAAGTCAAACTCAACATTTACTCTCAAATTCAAATTTGAAATCTCCCTCTCTTTGGCACATTGGCCAAAATGTGCTCATCCTCAAGCCTATCACAAGTTGACAACTGGGCTCTTTTCATTGGCTTGTTTTTGATCCCACATTTCTCTCTCATAAGCATTCTTTCAACTTGAGAATCTTTAAATAGAGACCATCTCCATTGATCAAATCCTCCACAACTCCACAATCATTCATGCAAAGTCATTCTCTTAAACTGATAACTGATTTTTTCTACCATCATTTGCAACATCAAGCTTATCAAGGGTTAGGAAAGGGCTATTTTCCACAATAGCACCAATCCACTATGAAATAGGATTTATTTCATGTTTTATATACTTTCGCATCTTACTCCATTCTCAAAGCATTTTATCATTTAGCTTATCTTATCAAGGGTTGGGAAAGGGCTTCTTTCCATAGAAGCACCAACCCACTATGAAATAGGATTTATTTCATGTTTTATATGCTTTAGTTTGTCTTGTAATTTGTTTGGATTTTGAAGCATGATTTATTATTTCATAGGAATCTTGGGTTTGCATGTTTTGAATTAACTAAACAAGCCAATGGTGGTCGTTGTTTGAAGAATATGCAGATTTGGGGTTCACATTATGGCGAACACCATGGTTGTGCATACTTTGCAAGTATTGGATTCATTGAGACTACATTTGCTTGAGGCATCATCTAAGGAATCATTCTCAAAATAATAAATGTTTATAAGGAACTCTCTTATTCAGGCTTCCTCTTTTGTATTTCCATTGTTCTCTTTTGTCTCTTGATGAATGTTGGTGACTTTTCCTGCTTTCAAAAGTATGCTAACTTACCTATTTTTGTTTCATAAGAAAAATTGCTACTAGTGTTGTGCCTGGAAATTGAACACTTCATGTGTCTATGCTGCAATATTCATGCATTCATAGGAGAAATTTATCATGTGTCTCTAAGATATTCATGTGTCTAAGATGCAACATTTTATCATGCATGTCTTTTACCTTCCTACTGCTTTGTCAGCATAGACTGGTCTGAATTAAACCTCTTGATACCTATGAATGCGTTAGCTCTGTGGCCAAATAAGAAATTTAATAGCATCATAGAGAGGATTAGGTGTAGTCCCTATCCAACAGAGTATCTCACAGAAGATTTAGTTCATGTTCCTTGTCCATGCTGTCGCATTTTGCATATAGGCCTTCTAGTGCACTTTTCTACTATAAAATCTGACAAATATGCCTTTTATCATTGTCCATACCCCATTTCAAAGCTACCATCCATGCACAACCTTGTATTTACACCCGCTAATGGCATTTGGCTTGATATTCTCTTTATTCCCTAATACTCTTAAATATGATAGCCAATAAATGATTTTTGTGGCATATGCAAAAGGTTTTTGCAAAGACTATGGTTTTTTGAATAGGCGAGTGGAGATTTTTCCATAGTAGCCTTAGAAGTGGTGTGAAGAGGATCTACGACCAATCAACCATGGATATTCCTACCAACGCCAATATTTATCTCAGATCCATGCTTGGCGCAGCCTCATAGAGGTACATAGATGGGATATACAACCTTTTTGTTGAGCTCACAGTGGAGAAAGGAATAGGTTGTTATGCAAGACATGATTGGCACCTTCATTTCACCCTTTCTCTAACAATGTTGATTAGAGAGGCCCCACCATTTATTATTTGTTTAGCATGTTTTGGGAGGAGCATCATTGACATAAGATCATAAACCCAATGTAACATTGTGAAGTTTCCAAAATAGCCTCTCACTTTACATGGCATGAACAAGATTTCTTGATATGTTGTGAGAAAATAATAATGTTTTTCCTTATCAAGTGCATGGAGGTTTGTAAAAATATTTCTCATAATTGCGTACAGGCCTATCTGAGAATTTATTTTTCTATGACATAAATGTTAAAAGAATTTAATATTTACAAATGGCGCATCACTTTCTCACTTTGAAGAATTCAAACATCCCCTATAGGCCATTCCAGTAAATGCGTTTCCACATCCTAGGTGATGAGCTCAGAATATGCTCATAATTTGAGTATTATGATGTATTTTTGATATCTCTACTCTTATTGCTAATGGATATTTTACCTCTTTCATTAAAGACTTTTTATATAAAAATGGGTAGTATCCTGTAGCAATACATTCCTATATTCCTGCAGCTTAACATCTCTATGTGTCTTATTAATTGCCCTGTTTGACCTCCCGAATGACTGATATAATGCATGTGGGTTTTTAATAATGAAATAGATTTAATATGTGATTAATGAATGTATTGTGTTGTTTTCCGCACATGCTTTCTTTCGCTTCTATTGCTGTGTGCATCGCAGCTTGTTGAAGGGAGCATGAACGAGTCAAGTGCAACAGACTTCAGCCTTGCAGTAAAGTCCATTTACAACATCGTATCAAGGAAGTTGTTCCAATGAAGACTCTCTGACTGGGTTGTTGGGAAGAAATCTAAATGATCATTAAATCTAAGAAGAGTGGAATACTAAATTCTCTGTGGATCATGTTGAATGGATATGCTTTCATTTATGAGAAGTCTGTTCCTCAGTTTCAGGATACATTTGTGTCCACATTTTTCTCTGATAGAGTTAGGTAGGTAGTTTCTTTTCTTGTTTAAATAAGTGTTCCTCCTACGCAAGTGAGCAATCAAAGTATGTAAAAGTTAGTATTATAATGAGAGATAGTGCTTTGTGTTACTTTTCATATGAGCAAAACAATGTATATCATTCTGAGTTTATGAATAAAAGCTGATGAAGTTCTGAGTTCAATTCTTGCATAACTAGTTGATGATTGCTAAGGGTGCCCACTTATTGAATATCTATAGTTAGTTAGTTAGTTGTTTATTTCCTGTTGATTATAAGTTATATTTCATTATGTAAAGTTTCAGTGCAAACTTAGTCTTATATTGTTCTTGCAGCATCGAGAATCCATCCCTATGTTTGTTCCTATAGCATAAGGCCAGTTCATAGTTTGTTTCTTAGTCATAGTTGTCATGATTTATTCTTCACATTACATTCCTGTAGCATAAGTAGAATTACTTTCACACATTTATTACTAGTAAATTGTGACTAAAACTAGTTCTTAGTGCACATATAGTGCCACTTGATTTCAAGTATACGTTCCCTGGTTTGACAATGTCAATGAATGACCATAAGAAGATGCTAGTCACCTGCTAGAATGTCCAATTCCCAGGTTAGGATTTTCTGTGACTTTTATATCCTTTTATGGGCATGACTATTTTTGGCACCGTTGCCGAGGATGGTGTCAAGCTAAGAACCTATGATAGTCATTGTTAGCTGTAGTTTAGTCTGCAATTCAAGTATTTTCAAACCCCTTCAATTTATAGTTAACTCTATTGCATGGATAGAAGAAGAGATGCTTTGAGAAGATTCCTCCCTAACCTTCCATTTCTTGATAACAATTTTGAACTAGCTTATAATCTATTTGAGGAAGGAGGAGACCAAGATATCAATCCATTTACTGAAAACCTACTTGTTGAACTGCCATTTGATCTAGTTGATGAAGAACATGAAGAAAATCCATTTTCTTTGATACTCCATCAAGCAACTATGGCACTTAATCCACCTAATCGACCTCCTGCTTCTGAATTCCCTATCATTGCTCAACAAGATAATGATAACCTTAAAAATATTCCTTCTTCATTACTTCCCAAGTTCTATAGACTAGTTACAAAGGACCCAGGTATGTCTCAAGACCCTTTGACTTTTGGTAATCCTTATTCTCATCACAATAACCAATGGCAATCTACATATGGCCCATCACCACCTTGGAATACTTCTCAACCTCACTGGCCTAACTATCAGAGTCCTCAATGGCAATCTCCTCAAGGAGGTTGGCAGCACCCACAAGGACAATGGACTCCACCCCTAGGTAACTGGCAGCAAAATCCTCAATGGAGAAGTCCACAACAGTGGGAGAACCAATCCTTTGGCTCCTTGTAGCTTCAACGGCCAAAACCTCCGGCTCTCATGCCACCTCATGTAGCAAATACTGGCCCTCCAAAACAAAAACCTATGCTTGCTCAACCATTGCCAAATCCTAATAATAAGCAACAGTAGCCACAATATCCTATGTATCTTGCAAAACCCAATCAGTATCCAACATATGCCCTGAATATTCATGATATCCATCTCAAGTCTGGAACCACTCTCCTTGCTCCATAGCCACCTATAATTACAGAGATTTCTGACTTTGTCTTTGAGCAGCCTACTAATCATGTAGAACATATACCTGTATCAGATACTGTTTCTAGGGAACCTATCCTATAGCATCAGGCCAAACTGCCTGTTCCTCAGAGATTGCAAATTACTACATCAAAGTCTATGGAAGAGCCTAATTTTGATATTTTGGATCAGCTAAAGAATGTACACATTCAAATTCCTCTTTTTCAAGCCATTAAAGATGTCCTAATTTATGGAAAAGCCATTAAGGAGGCATGTTTAAAGAAACTAGGAAGAAAGAAAAAGGATCCTCAAACTATCCATGTTCTAGGATAGTTGGTAGATATTATGTTGACCCTGGGAGTCCTGTGGTACAAATAAATATTAATGGCCAAATAGTAAAGAATGTTTTGATAGACCTTGGTGCAGCCATCAATGTAATGACCAAGCATACAATGGAGTGTTTGAAAATCCCAAAAAATTGGTCTACACCTACCATCCTATAGCTTGCTGCTAGTTCCACAGTAAAACTTGATGGAGTGGTAGAAAATATCATTGTCATCCTTGAGTCTTGGGAATACCCAACAAATTTTACCATATTGTCCACTAAGGAAATTTTGGGAGAATATCCTATTATCCTAGGTAGACCATGGTTAGCTACAACTGATGCTTTTATAGGATGCTATTCAGGAGACATGACAATTTGTGATGGTCAGTCAAGAAAGAAATTGGATTTATATCCACCTGCCCAGCCTTAGCCAGACTTGTCTCAACCAATTTGGCCAGATTTAGGAGAGGAAACTGAAGAAGTCAATTCATTGGCTTAGCTAATGATGTTGCACACTAATCTGTTTTCATAGCTTCAGAGTGAGGATGACCTGGTTTTACATATTTTACAGTCCAACTCTGATCTGAGTAGCCCATCTACTTGAGATAACTGTCCTCAGTAGTGTTTCCTGCAGCAACTAAATTCTGAGAGCCTACCACCTAAATCTCCTGCAGCTTATCACAACTTGCTTCCATATGAAATATAAACACCACCTTTATCAACAACCTCCATTAATGTTCTTACCAAGCAATTAGAAGTATTTCCAGGCCACTATCTGAATGTCAATAATAAGTTGCCTCAATCTCAACAAGCTGCCCTAGTCATAATGCTGCAAGATCAACACAGAGCCTTTGCATGGGACTATGGGGATATGAAGGGAATAGATCCTCAACTCTATACTCATAGGATCTACATTAGGGAAGACTATTTACCTATTAGATAGCCTCAAAGAAGGATAAACCCAACACTCAGGGGAATAGTTAAAATAGAGCTCTAGAAATTACTTGATGCTGGTTTTATCTACCCCATTTCAGACAGTCAATGGGTATCTCCATTAGTAATTCTTCCTAAAAATGGTGGAAAATGAAGAGTTTTTGTGGACTACAGAGAGCTAAACACAACAACTAAAAAGGATCACTTTCCACTGCCATTTATTAACCAAGTACTAGACTCATTGTTTGGTAAAAAGTATCTCTTTTTTTGATGGATATAGTGGGTATAATCAAATTAGAATTGCCCCTAAGGATCAAGACAAAACAACTTTTACTAGTCCATGGGGTACTTTATCCTACTCTGTCTTACCTTTTGGACTGTGTAATACACCTGCAACATTTCAAAGGGAAATGATCAGTATTTTTTCTGACATTTCTCATGATTCTATGGAAATCTACATAGATGACTTCACTACTTATGGAGTTACTCATGAACAAGCATTAGCAAATTTGGAAAAAAGTGTTGAAAAGATGTCAGGAGAAAAATTTGTCTTTGAATAGTGAGAAATGTTTTATGATGATGCAAAAGGGAATTGTTTTAGACCATCATATCTCTCAAGCAAGAATTCAAGTTGATCCTACAAAAATATAAGTTATTCTAACTCTGCCAACAGCTATAAAAAAAAGGATTTTAGAAGCTTCCTAGGACATGCTGGATATTATAGAATATTTATCAAAGATTTCAGCAAAATAGCTAGTCCATTATATGCCTTATTGACTAAAGATTCTGAATTTAACTAGACTGAGGCCTATGACACATCTTTCCTGCAGCTTAAGAACCTACTTACTCAGGCACTTGTTCTTTAAGAATCAAAGTGGAGTCTTCCCTTTCATATACACACAGATGCTTCTAATTATGCCATAGGGGAATTTTTACGATAGAAAGAGAATTCCATTGAGAATGCCATATATTTCATTAGCAAAAACCTTCAAGGCTCTGAATTAAACTATACTGTCACAGAGAAAGAATTGCTAGCAATTATGTATGTCCTGAAGAAGTTTTGACATTATGTCACTGGTTACCAAATATTTGTCCATACAGATCATGCAGCAATAAGGTACCTCATCAATAAGCCTGCAATATTTGGCAGATTAGCAAAATGGCTCCTATTGTTGCAGGAATTTGATATAACAATTATTGATAACCTATGCCGAGATAATGTGGTGGATAATTTATTGTCAAGGCTTCAAACAACTACACCTCCTGAGGTAATTGATGATAGCTTTCCCGATGAACTTCTATTTCTATTGCTGCTCAAACTACATGGTATGCAAATATTGCAAATTATTTAGTAGCCAATAAGATCCCAACCCACTTTTCACCAAAGGAAAGACAATTTTTGGTAGAGAAAAGTTTTAACTTTTCATGGATTACCGATTGTTTATTTTACACAGGACCTAACCAAGTCATGAGAAGATGTGTTAGGGAAGATGAGGCCTATGATATTTTGCATGTCTGTCATGATGAGCCATGTGGTGGGAACTTTGCAGCCAAGAGAACATCTATGAAAGTTCTTACTACAAGATATTATTGGCCCACACTACACAAAGATGTTACAACCTACACCAGGAAATTTGACAAATGTCAATGAATGGGGAGACCAACAAGGTCTGATGAAATGCCCTTGAATCCTCAAGTGGTAGTCAATCCATATGACAAATGGGGCATTGATTTTGTTGGGCCTATTGATCCTCCATCCAATGGGAAATCATACATTTTGGTGTGTATTGATTATGTAACCAAGTGGGTGGAAGTGAAAGCAATGACACATTCCTGTGATAATAAAGTTGCTGAGTTCCTGTATGAACAAATTTTTACTCGGTTTGGAGTCCCGAGGGAATTTGTTACCGATTAAGGAGCTCATTTTACATCCAACTTAATCACTGCATTGATGAATAATTATAAGATCAGGCATAGAAAGTCTAGACTCTATCACCCTCTAGCCAATGGTCAGGTAGAGGTTACCAATAGAGAAATTGAGGCAATCCTTACAAAGATAGTCCAATTACACAAGAAGGATTGGAGCAGTCACCTTCTTGAAGTAGTCTAGGCCTATAGAACAACATGGAAAGCAACTACAGGGTTCACTCCTTTTGAATTACTCTATGGAAAAATTGCCATGTTGCCAATAGAGTTTGAGTATAAGACCTTGATGACTGCTCTCCAGCTTAACATTGATATTTCTGAGGCTCAAAAGGAATGCCTCCTATAGCTGAATGCATTGGATAAGAAAAGGAAAGCTGCCCTACAACATACTAAAACTATCTAGTAGAAAGAAAAGAATGGCATGACAATTATATTCAAACTAAGAAATTTTTTGTCGGTGATTGGGCGCTGCTTTATGACTCTAGATATAAGGAAAATCAAGGTAAGCTCACTACAAGATGGCTTGGTCGTTATGAAATAGAAAATGTGTTTGACAATGATTTAGTTCAATTAGCTACAATAGATCTAGTCCAATTCAAGCTACTGGTTAGTGCACACCATCATTGGTTGTATCATAATCCAGTGTCTAAAGAGGAATTTATGAAGCAGTTTGTCTTGGATGCGGCCACTAATACTCCTGCAGTAAAATGCTTTGGCCTTTCTCCGACAGTATGTCTTTAAAATTTCACATTGCATGCTCATAATAAAGGTTTCCTTTTCAAGGAAGCCATGTTCTTCGTTTTTCATCCATCACCACCATTCATTCCCTTTTCTTCCACGTCATCTATCTTACCATATCGCCCTCATTTATGATTTCAATTTTAGCTGTCATTTCATGTTGTGCTGTGATCTTTCCTAGCATGTGCGAGCATTAATTACAAGGTACGCGATATCTTTTGTTATCACATTGTTTATTTATTTTATTTATTCATTAACTGCTATGTACATATTAGTCATTATTGACAATTCTTTGCTTGTCCTTTCACACATGTGTGGACACATGCCAAATTTTTAGTAGGGGGAGGGGATAATCCATTTCAAACCATTTCTTGCATCACTATCATAATTGATAAGATATTTCTATTTTCTTGTACTTTCCAAATATGATTGCGTGTTTTATCCTAAAACAACAATTAACTGCTTGATTTGGGTAGTTCGTAACAATCATTTCATGTAAATATTCTTTGAGTCATTCTTGGAAGAGTAGAGAAAGTGATGGCAGGATAGAAAGGAACAAAAAGAAGCAGAGTAGAAAAAGTTTATTTGAATTTTTAGAAAAAAATTTGAGTTTTAGGAATCTCAACAGGGATAATTTGTGAATATGGGTGGCCAATTAGTAAGACATGAGCTTGTAGCTCATGAGCTCTTCACACAAAATCCTCAAATGGTTCAGGCATTCAACAATTACAGATGGCTGAATTATTTTATGAGGTTAGATTCTTTTAATGAGGAAGCTGCAGGTGACTTTTTGAGAACTCTTTCAGAAGGAGAAGCTACAGTGTGGGGTTTGACAGTAGCTATAACAAAAGAGAAGATTGCAGAAGTAACTAGGCTCCCATCAGTAGGAGAAATTTTTTCTTCAGATGTTGTCTCTGCTAGGGAAAAATTTACAGTACGAACTAATGGACCCTTGAAGATTTCTAAGCAAGGATGCAAATGAATGTCACTACCTTTTCCATACTCAGAATATGCCATCCTCATAATCATATACTTGACTTGTGAAGGACGCTCTTCTTATTTACATTCCTACCATTTTAAATTGTTGAGTCATATGAGGCATGGTTTAGTAGTTAATGTTCCAAATTTCTTGTTAAACCTTTTGAAACAATGTGCCCATGAAACCCTGAGGGGTAGGGAAAACTCTATTTCCCATCATGCTCTCATTAAAGTCTTAATTGAGCATTCCCTGAGTGATGTGTCACCCCTTTCTTGGTAAGAATTTGTTTCCCAAAAGAGTCTGCAACTTCTAAAGCCTCCTAGAGCACTCCCTGTAGCACCTACTCTTGCAGCCACCACACTAGATCCCTCTACCCGTGTACAAACCAGGTCTACTAGTAGAAGAGAAAAAGGAAAAAAAAAGGTAGGAGAGTCATCTAGGGTAGAAAAAACCCCAAAGTCTAACCCTCATGTTGAAAAACAACAGCATGTTCCTCTCCTATAACATTTTCTCCTATAGCAGTTACTCCTATAGCAACACCTGTTGCCACTGTAGTTTCACCATCTTCTTCTTCTGTTGAGTCTAAATCCTCTAGGAAATTGAGAAAGAGATAAGCCACAAGAGTGCCTATTGTAGCTGCAACATTGCCAAATAGAGTTTCCGCAAGGAAACAACGTAAAGTCACCTGAACATCTGCTCAACCTAAAGTTATAATAATTTTAGATGACTCCCAAGAATATATTCATAATGATTCTCAAAATGTATATGAGAATGTTTCACATAGCCCACCTGTTGTTTCTAAGGAAATGAAAAAGGAGCCAATGGAAGTTGAAGCACAAAATGTTAGTAATGAAAGGGGAATGCCAAGTTTTGATGACTTTGCTAAGGAAGCTAGGAAAATTTCAGAGGAAGTACAATCTCCTCCTATGCAGCAACAAGAATTTATCCCGCAGCAGGAGGATGAACAACCTGAACAATTGGAAGTGTCCAATGAAACCTCATTACCCCCTACTACTTGTCAAGCAATGGTTGTCTATAAAAGGACATTTTTGATTGAATTTTTGGAATACCTTAGGACCACATGGAGGCCAGTCACATTTCAAACCTTGAGTTCCTACCACTTAGCCAAGATTGGAATTCAACAAAATCTTTGGGAGGAAGAGAAGAAGAAATTGAAAGGAGAAATTGAAAGGCAGAGACAGGAAATCCAGGAAATGAAAGAGAAAATGAATGAAATGATGAAAATAACTAGTAAAATTGTGGAATGTAGACCACTGCTTAGGGTCTATGCTATGTGCCTAAAGGAATAATTTCTTTGGTTTCAATTAATGTAAATTTCAAGGAATTTGGATCCTGTTATTCATACAGCCAAAATTTTTTATGATGCCTATCAAGTAGCCCCTAGGTGGCTAAATAATTCTTTATGTGAATTTTATTTGCATGGATTGATAATTCCCTCTGAAACAGAGTGGAATCCACTTCTTTATATTGGTGATATTCATTTTAGGTCACTGATGTCATGGGTGGCCAATGAAACTAATTATGGCAGACAATTGGGGGCCTATGAAGAAGCTGAAAGGGATGAGCCTATCCCATTGTGACCTGAAAGCTCAGATCTCTACACAATGCAAAAAACTTGGCTTACTATTGCATATGGGTTCAATAATCAAACAAAAATAATAAAAATAGTCGATATTAGAAAACAAGTGTATGAAGAATTCAAAGGCCAACCATATATGTTTTGGAAGCTTTCCTCTTTTAGGATAGAAAAGAGATTAGAGAAATTGACTATTGGGCTGAGGAAATCTGACCCTCATAGCCCCCTAAATTTTAAAGCAGCCCTTGGAAGGATAGAGAAGTACATACAGCTTGGTCTTTAGAAGAGGTTAAAGTTATGGTTTCCAATAACATTTCAACCTTCAGTTTTAATGTGGCCACTTTATCCCTATCAAGCTACAAATGTTAATAAGGATACAAAAATCCGCAGATATGAAAGATGACAACATTTCAGGGGTTTCTACTATAAATTTGGAACTTCACCACAAGGCCATACTACTCCTATGGATTTCAGAGAAAAAACTAGGATACTTAAAGCTGGAGGACCAACATTAGGTTAAGTAAGGGGCAGATGATGAGCTCAGAATATGCTCATAATTTAAGTATTATGATGTATTATTAATATCACTACTCTTATTGCTAATGGATGTTTTAACTATTTGATTAAAGACTTTTTATCTAAAAATGGGTAGTATCCTGTAGCAATACATTCCTATATTCCTGCAGCTTAACATCTCCATGTGTCTTATTAATTGCCCTGTTTGACCACCCAAATGACTGATATAATGCATGTGGTTTTTGAATAATGAAATAAATTTAATATGTGATTAATGAATGTATTGTGTTCTTTTCCACACATGCTTTCTTTTTCTTCTATTTCCGTGTGCATTGCAGGTTGTTGAAGGGAACATGAACAAGTCAAGCGCAGTAGACTTCGGGCTTGCAGTAAAGTCCATTTGCAACATGGTATCAAGGAAGTTGTTCCAGTGAAGACTCTCTGACCAGGTCATTGGGAAGAAATCTAAATGATCATTAAATATGGGAAGAGTGGAATACTAAATTCTCTATTGATCGTGTTGAACGGATATGCTTTCATTTATGAGAAATCTGTTCCTTGGTTTTAGAATACATTTGTGTCCACGTTTTTCTCTGATAGAGTTGGGTAGTTATTTTTTTCTTGTTTAAATAAGTGTTCCTCCTACACGAGTGAGCAACCAGAGTATGTAAAAGTTAGTATTATAATGAGAAATAGTGTTTTGTGTTAGTTTTCATATGAGCAGAACAATGTATATCATTCTGAGTTTATGAATAAAAGCTGATGAAGTTATGAGTTCAATTCTTGCATAACTAGTTGATGCTTGGTAAGGGGGCCCACTTAGTAAGTATCCATAGTTAGTTAGTTGTTTATTTCCTATTGATTATAAGTTAGATTTCATTCTAGAAAGTTTTAGTTCAAAATTAGTCTTATATTGTTCCTAAAGCATCGAGAATCCATCCCTATGTTTGTTCCTGCAGCATAAGGCCAGTTCATAGTTTGTTCCTTAGTCATAGTTGTCATGATTTCTTCTTTGTATTACATTCTTGTAGCATAAGTAGAATTCCTTTCATGCATTTATTTCTAGTAAATCGTGACTAAAATTGGTTTTCAGTAATCATACAGTGCCGCTCCATTTCAAGTATACGTTCCCTGGTTTGACGATGTAAATGACCGACCATAAGAAGATGCTAGTCACCTGCTAGAATTTCCAATTCCTAGGTTTGGATTTTCCATGACTATTTTATCCTTTTATGGGCGCAACCACTAGGTATGTGCATTTATCTCACACATGTACATGGTTTGTGTATACTTGCAAATGTTTCTTGTGGCAGAGAGACCCGTGCACCCATAAGTTGTGGAATTCAATTTTACACTTGCTAATAGACCTATGCCATCACTTCTGTGCACATGCAGATGAAGACGGATCTTGTCTACCTCATTCTTCGCAAAAGGTCAATGAAAGGAGGGCAGTCAAAACAACATTTTTGAGTCATAAAGATTGCACGTACCATAAGAGCTCCAATAGTAGAGGTTCAAGAGCTCTTCGAATAATAGAAAATATGCTCCAATAACCATGATTTGAAATCTTTTCACATATTCAAATGGACAGTCACAATTTGAGCACCCTGTCACAATGTTTTTGAAACTACATTCAAAAATTCATTTTTGCATGCTTTGTTTAAAGTAGTGTCCACTTATATCTTTCATTTTATTGTTGTTCAGGAGAAAATAACTAGCAATTGTGCCTTGCTATGCAATAAGTATGCTAGACAATGTACAAGGTTTCACCGTCCATTCTCCCTGTCAATCACTTCTTTCAATCTCTTTGTTCATTTATGGCACTATTCATTAAAGTCTCTATTCATTAAGTCTCTATATCTTTATCATTTCATATTTTTCCTCTTTCATATGATTTGATGTGACCGCGAATTCTGACATAGTGAACTGTATTTTGGTTCAAATGTTAAATGCCAACACAAGCTAGATGAGTCAACGACCATTCTACATAGAAGCTTACACCAATATGAATATTCAAATTTTGAATTTTCTATGCATTAATATTTGTCCCTGGCATCATTCTAAACATCATTCTCCTTATGCAGGTGAAAGCAACTAAGAAGAGACAACAAGGAGTAGTCGTAGTGAATGAGGTCAATGCTTTGTCATTAATATCATTGCTTCTTTGACCTTATTTTATTTTGGTTTAGTAAATTTTGATTGAGGCTTTATATATTGATTCATTCTTCTGATAGAAAAATATTTGTTGAATAGTAAAAATCTTTCTTGAGACAATCTTTTTCTTAAATTCACACAGTGGATACACAGTTTTGATGCTCAAAAGAAATACAAAGTTTTTAATGCTCAAGATCATCACCTTGTTTTAATGTTACCAACCAATTGATTGCATTCAAAACTCCCACATTCACCTAACGAAGTATAATATCTCTGTCAATCTGTCCAAATTAAAATCCTTGAGAAATATTGTTGTGCGTACCATTAAAACATGAAAAAAAAGTCAACATGATTATGCATAGGCCTTTATAATCATATGCATATTTGAATAAATTGATTTAATGCAATAAATGTTGAAATTTGCATTTACTTGCCTATCTTACAATTTGGTTGTTGCTCACATTTGAAAAGAGGAAAAAATCATTTTCTTTTTAAATTTTTAAATCCATGGTTAATCTTGTTGCCAACTTAAAGATATTGGATGCATAGGGTTTTTAAATCAATTGTTCTCTTATGAGGGTTGGGGTAAATTGAAAATGTATTGACATTTTATTTGAGTCAAATTCATGCCTTGTCAATTCAATTTTATTTTATTATTCCTCTCTTCAAAAGGATTCTACAAATGGTTGATAAATCTTGTATATGTTTTTATCATTTTTCAATACATGCATAACTTTTATTTGTGATGATTGTAGGAAAATGAGGAAGGAAAGCGAAGGGAAACAAAGTAAACGAAGGAAAAAGAGGTAAAAGAGGAAAACAAAGAAGGTGAAAAAATGAAGGAAAGCGACGAAGGAGAACAAAGGAAAAAGATGAAATCAACATTGGAATCAAGCGTTGGAGTGTAGCAAAAAAAAATGCAAGATCAGAGTTAAGGATTTGACAAATCAAAAATTGAAACCCAAAAGTGTTTTTAAATGCTTTGAGCCTCCTCCGCACGCGTTAATTTTCTATTTTAGCCTAACTCACATGATTTTTGGGATTTAAAATGAACATTACCTAGGCTTTCAATTTCCATTGTGAAAGGGGTTAAAACAAACATTAGGAAAACCCACTACATTTTATTTGAGGCTAAGAATCCAAAAATCAACTTCACACTTCATCTTGGTGCATTAAAAAGAATCAAAATCATTGCTTTGAGGCTTAAAATGAACATGTGTTTTTCATGTTTCATAATCTCTTATTCAAAGTAATCTCATCTAAAAAGGCGTATGCACTTCTATCGGGCTTCACAATGACCTTGAGAATCAAAATTCTTTTTGATGACATTAAGTTGCATAAAATATTGCCTCCGCACTTTGCTTTGGGTTTAAAATTGAACAAGATCTTGTACGAGCATGAGTGGGGGTATCATCATGTATATTCTCTCTCTTTTTTGCCATCAAAGATTGATCGAGTTACATATTTTTTCTTTACTCACTTTTGTTTATCCTAGAGGGCCTACCTTGGGGAAAAGGTACTCACCCAAGGGAACGACTCAATAGGTAACACTCTAAAGCCAAGAGTATTTCCAACTGGGATATAAATGTGGGTATTGGATTAATAGCTAATATCACGCAGCTGATTCCAATGAGATGGATCCGAAAGGGGACACTTGTTGTATCGGTTAATCTCCATGAATGGACAGTATGAAATAAAACCCTTGTTTGTAGTGGCCTATTAACTCATTCACTGAGTTTATCGAATTGGTGCATTCATGCTTAGATTCCAATAAGTTACTTGCCATGTCCAATCTTGGTTAAAGTATAGAGGTTAAGACTTCATTCTTAACATACCTTTATACTCTCTCCTTGGTTGCATGTAAAATAGTCTCTTCTTCTACGAAGGGCATGAGGCAAGCTCACCAAGAAAAACATACCAATTGAGCTAGGGTGTTATGTTGCTTGTGACTCAGTTTGTAAACATAGTGCTTTGATCGAAAACATTGGAAAACCAACATTCAACACGAGCATCAAATCTCAAACCCTTTAGGAGTAGCAAATATCCTTGAAAAAATTCACATGTTATTGCTTTCCCTTGGGATTCTCATCCTTAGAGGCTTCTAAGAATTTGGATTTCATCTCAATTTGCTCCTACTAAGGTCAACAATGGGTAACTCTTGCCTCAAATTTCCTCGGTTTCCGCATAATAAACTTTGCGAGATAAGGGAAAAGTTGAGACATTGGACATCTAGATTCAAAATCTAATTGAGAGTGTGTTTGTGGTAAAAAGAATCCATTAAACAAAGATTAAATCAATTGGACCCCACATATGTGCTTGGCATCTTCTGGTTGTATGGTTTTCATGCAAACATTGATCTTTTGATTTTGAATTAATTCTAGAAAAAGGCATGTTCTTCACCATCTTGGTCTCAGAAAGAAGTCCTTCCTAGGTTCATTTAAGATCAAATAAAACACTTCATCCAAATCCCAAACATTTATGGAAATCCATCCCACTAAAACAACTTTAGAGCTTTGGAAACATCATTTTAGACTTGGGTAAATCATCAAAATCAAAATCACCTTGTTTACTTAGGTGTATGGGAATGCATCCTTTCTCGTACATTTAATTGAATTAGTACCCCTTTGAACAAGTTTATCCTAAAGATCACATCTAACATCTTATGGTTTACAAGGTCATTATTAAATCAAACCAATCAAAAATGAAACCCTAAGTCTAGCATTGATCCAAAAAGTTCAACACTCATATCATTTCCCCTTTTCATCCTTCATCTCATCATTGGTCCTAAGAACCTTAGAGGTCACTTTTGCAACAAGCTCAAAACACAAGAAGAAAATGGAATATAGACTTGATCCATACATCATGAGTAATCCAACTCAACCAAACATTCAAAGCCTTACAATGTCAATTGATTATCAACACTCACACCTATAGAATCCATACATGGGATCATTACCTTCTACAAATGTCAATGGCACAATAAGTGTGAATATTCCCAAATAAGAGATTAGAACACCTTTCCCGATGGTAGATCTAAATCCAAATCTACAAGTCTGTCAACCGAATAGTCAATGCATGAGCCTTCAAATGAACAACGTCATCCCACCAAATCCCTACATGCCAAATGAGAATGTACCAACTACAAGTTTTCCAAACATGAATCCAGAAAATTTTGGGATAAATATGTTTGGAAACCATACGAATATTGTTAAAAATCCAAACAAGATGTTAACGACTCCAAGTCAAGGTAACACAATGCAAAATCAAAGTTACCTAAATCAAGGCAATGTGATTCCCAACATCAACAATCTTCAATTTCAACCTATCATGCCAAATCTAAGTGTCATCCCAAATAAAAAAATTATCCAAAATCAAACACAAGTACACACTCCAAATTTTCTTAAACTAAAGTGAAATCAACTATATCAAGGGAGTCAAGATCGAGATCAAGATCAAATTTGGTGAGATCAAATTGCTACACTTACCAAAATAGTTGAGTCATTGCACCAAGAGATATCTCCACCACCATTACCCATATCAACATCTTTCCTTGGTTTATGGATTCCCCCTTTACCTAGCACCAATCACTCCATCCAAATCAATCCACCTAACACCAATCGAGCCATCACATCAAATCCTTTGAATATACCATCGACATCCCACCAATAGATGGTATCTAATCAAATGACAACATCAATCCTGACAAATCAAAACATGGTCTCCCAAGGACCTATCACCTCAGTCATTCCAACCATCCCTATCACTTCGATCATTCCAAACACCACTATCATGCCCATAACATCTCAAAACCTCATGATCACTCCAAGTGTATCTCAACCACTCATCACTACATCCAACACAATCCACCACCGCTACCATAGAAACTGAACTCAACAAGACAATATAACATTGTGCTAAAAGCTCACCATGCCTACCAAAAGTCCATCAAACAATATCTAGCCATGCAAAAAGTGAAACAAGCCTCTCAAGCTTCCCAAGCCTCTCAAGCTACCCAACAAACACAAGCACAAACATGGAAAATGATAACTATTGGGGATAGCAGTGAACATTCAACCACTAGTGATAGCATTTACAATCTCCCCACCACAAGTGCTGAAAGTAATGATCGAGATCTATCCAACAAAGAGCACATTGAAGATGTTTCTATCTTGTCCGAAGATCAAATCAGCATATTTCAAGAGTCACTTTTCAATCATGATCAAAATCCACCAACCAACAATGATCCAATTCAAGAAATTTCAACATCGTCTAACCCTATGGTTGAAGGAATTGACAATCTCCCCATCACAATTATTGAAAAAAATGATCAAGATCTCTCCATCGATGAGCACCTTGAAGATGTTTCTACCCCATCCAATGATCAACTCACCATACATCAAGAGCCACTTTTTAGTGATCTATTTCAAGGAGTGTTAGGATTATTTGATCCTATTGACATAATGCATGATCCATCAACCAATGATCATGATGAAAATGTCTCTACATCACCTGATGAGTTAGAGGACATATCTCAAGAATTTATTCCAGAGCATGATCAACATCTTTCACCAAGGTCTAGCAATGGTCCATTCCAAGACATTGACCCCCTTTGACCTCATGGTTGCAGATACTAAAGGAATCTTCAACTCGACATTTCATTGAAGCCCATTCAAAGATCAAGAGGATATTGAGCCATTTCCCATCCAGGAATCCTTGGTAAGTAATCCATCCTTTGAAACTAACCCATGTCAGGAATTGGATCCAAATCATGTCGAAAGCAACTCCAGAATCATTCAAGATCAAGAATTTGTATCTTCAAGATACTACAATAATCTAATGGAAAATCTCCTATCTATGCAAGATTATCATATCCATGTAGCCTTACTCCTCCATCTACCCATGACATGCTTTTTGTGGATAGACACGTAGATGATCTTCATTTAGAAAAGGATTCCTTTTGTAGACATGCAAAATTAACATTATGCATTCGATTAGGTTAATTCACTAACTAAACTAGATTTCACATTAGGTCCATTCATCAGGTAATCTCATCTCCTAAGGTCATTTATTTAAAATCAAGTAAACATTATCATCAAACTTTTAATAAATCAAATCCAAAATCATATTCCATTATTTTCTAATTCAAATAAATCAAATATCGGAGTCCTAAAAGTCAAACTCACCTAATCACCATTGACCTAACTTAATCCTAATTAGACTAACATAACCCACCCACTTGCATCCTCTAGATATCTCCACTTGCACACATAAATAAATTTATTGATTTATTAAAACCCTCATTTTCACTCAACATGGCCCTCAAATTTGAAAATCATGACATGTTGATTTGGCCCTCCAACATTGCATTTATTGTTCTTTTTCTTGTCTCCCTCTCTAAATTTATTGCCAAATTTGAATTCAAATTCTCCCTCTCATGGGCACACTTCCCAAATCTTGCACATCCATTGGCCTATCACCACTTGACAAGTGTCATCTTCTCATTGGTGGATCTTTAGTCCCACATTCACCCTCTTGACCAATCTCTCATCAATAAAATCTATAAAAGAAGGCCTTAATCCTCATTCATCTATCCACAACTTTTATGCAAGGTTACTCTCTTGGTTTGAGAACTCATCTTGCTTTTCATCCTATTTGCATTTGCATCATCTTAAGCTTTGATCAAGGATTGGGAAAGGGTCACTTGCACATGTGACACCAATCCACTATGGAATAGGTATTTATTGTTGTTTTTCATAATGCTTTTAGTTTTCTTTTATCATTTTTTTCATTTGGAAGCATTCACAATGTATTTCATAGGAGTGTTCTTGAGAGATTTATAGGTACTAACCCTTGTTTGAAGTTAGTGTTTGCAGATTTTAAAAGCATGCTCACAATTTGGTGCTAGAAGGAGGGGCTTCAATAAGTTTTTATTTTTCTCTATAGAGTATATTTAGATTTGTTGATTTATCTCAAAGTTGTTGTTTTATCTTAGCATTTTGATATATAATCACTTTGGCTTCTCTATAGAGTACATACAGATTTGTTGATCTATCTTAGCATTTTGATATATAGATTTCACCATGTGATACTTTTTATTGCTAGCTAATAAGTTTACATTTGCAGGTCTTGTGATTGTTTGCTTTAGGATTTAAGGAACTATATTCAAAACAACAAAAACATAAAAGAGGGGAGTCAAGGGGATACTGATGAAAGTTTTCTTAGCCTCTATTTTCTCTTGTCCTCTGAAATAGGCATAGAGGATACATCTCACATAGTGAAAATTGGAGAGATTCTTATCTCTTTAAGGAAATTAAAATTTTGATTTTCTCCTATAATTCCACTTCGTTGAAAATTTATTTTCTGTGTATTATTGCATTGATATACATTCCAAGTGCTTGCGTAGTTATGTATTGTTTCACCGATACCTGTGATTTGCTGATAATTAGGAATGATGTGTTTATATGGTAAAAAGAAGAAGGAATGGTATTAATTCTCTTGTGTCTTGAGAATCAGGAAAGAAATAGCATAGTATGGGATTATCTAATAGAAATGGATTTGATCTTCTAACTTCATTTAGATCCTTTATTGATTGAGATTTTCTTGCAACACTTACTCCTACACGTGTATTGCTATCTGCTTGCTTTATTTTCCATAAGCATTTTTTTTATGTCTTTTGACTGCGATCAAACATTGCACATGTATGTCTATCTGCTCGCTTTTATCCTCCATATGCCCTTTTTATATCTTTTGACTACATCAAACACTACTTCTTGTGTAGTTTTGGCAATCTTTGGGCGACCTGGTTTTTGGTTATTTTATGATGTACTCATTGTGAGATTCTTTGATTGTTAAGAGTCATAGCAAGGACTTTTTTTAGGTCGTAATGATGTAGTAAGGGCACTGACAAAGAACATTTATACGTATGTTATAATCAAGTGAATGAAGCTTTCTTGGACAACACTCATACGAGAAACTTGAAGCATATGGAATGGTATTTAATGAGAGGTGAGACGTTTAAATAGCAACTATATTTTGACATTTGCAATTCAGGAGCGCTGCTATACATCTCAGATGCCTTTTGCAGTTTGAAAGATCTAATTTGATACTGACACATGATGATTAGATCTACCTCATTTACTCTATCTTAAAAGTGTATATAAAGTGCCAAAGACAAGATTACGTTATCTCATACCCTCACAAATTTGTGTCAGTAGCAATGAACGAAACTCATACTAGTGAAGTACACAAAGGACAACATTTATTAACAATAAAGGATTGGCTAAAAGGGTGCGAGTGAAGAGTTTGGTAGTTGGATTTACACCTGCTGTTTGTATTCGAGTGGAAACTTACTTATTCTATTGCTTATGAAATCTACCTTAAATAATCACTGTTTGTTACATATGAACTGATACTTGCTTGTTGCTTGAATGTTGTTATTGTCATATGAACAGATTCACATTTATCACTACCATTACTTCTCATCCATCATCATCTTTTTCATGATAGTGACTCTGTCTTATAATCTAAGGTAGCACTCAGTCAACTCTCTTTATGCCTGTTTATCACCCTTGTCCAATCTATCACCTTGCATAGAAAATGGTAGATTCAACATAGTGTCTTTAATTCAAACAAGTGAATCTAGGCATCATGATTTAGGCATTAAGTATTCATCATGACAATTGGGTAAAGTGTCTATGCTTTGCGCAACATGTGATGCTCGCTTGATTTGCATGCTAATGGGTAGAGTGTTATTGTTAGAACCTTTAATGTCCATCTAAATCTATTATATCAAGGAATCTTGAATGAATTTAATATCATGAATGCATTTAATGTCATCTATACTCATCAATTTGGCATTTATTCAAAAGAAAGCTTGTTTCCCAAATGTGAAGTTTCCATCACTGCGATATAAGTCAGTCTTGAATAAAGTTGTTAGACTCATACACTTATGGATTTATGTTATAGCTTACAAAAATTTTCAAATCATTGTTATTATCATGATAGTCAACTTTTGAAAGATTTGTTCTTTTAAGGTGATTCATTGATATAAATTAGTAGCTTTGCATTATAAATCATATTCATCATTATGACCATAGCTAAAATTCTAAATTTCTGATGATTATTTTAAATGACTCATCCTTTGTGATTAATTGATCTATTCAATTGAATTCATGTTATCATTTAAATTTAATCATCAAACTAAGTTTAATATTTTGATCCTCACATGAGTATCTTTTGTTTGATAGGATTTCTTGAAGGTACAATCAAAGGAAAGCAAGGAGAAGGCTAGCAAAGGAAAATGAAAGGAGGAGAATATTTTGAAAAATAAAAGTGTTTTTAAATGCTTTAAGTGTTTGTTTAAACACTTCTCCACAAAATTTTTTATCTTTTCATTTTAGGACACTAACTTTCATTTGGGTCTAAAAAGAACAGTTTGATTTTTCATTGCAAAGGGTTAAAATTGAAGCTTAGACACCTACTAGATTTCAATTTGGGCTAAAATTGAACAAGGAAATCTTCATCTTTCCTTTGGTGCTTAAAATGAATCAAACCATTGCTTTGAAGGATAAAATTAATGTGTGCTTTTATTGTTTTGTAATTATTTACACAAAGTAATATCATCAAAAGATGTATGTGCTTCTCTCGTGCCTCACAATGATCTTGAGAATCAAAAGGATTTTGGAGACATTAAGTTGTGTAAATAATTTCCCATACACACTTCGATTTGGGTTTAAAATTGAACATCGTGTGTGAGTGTGAGTAGGGCATCATCACATATATTCTCTTTCTTTGAGCTGTCAAAGATTGATCGAGTTACAGATTTTGTCTTTGCTTGCTTTTGTTTATCCTATAGGGCCTGCCTTGGGGAAAAATTACTCATCTAAGGGAATGACTCAACCGGTAACACTCTAAAGCCAAGAGTATTTCCAATCAGGATATAAATGTGGATATTGGATGAAACGCCAATATCATGTGGTTGACTCCAACAAGATGGATCCGAAAGGGGACTCTTGCCATGCTGGGTCAACTCCTATGAATGGAAAGTCCAAAATAGAACCCTTTTTTGTAGTGGCCTATTGATTCATTAAGCGAGTTTATCAAAGTGGTGCATTGGAACTTAGATTCCAAGAAGTTACTTGCCATGTCCAATCTTGGTTGAAATATAGAGGTTAAGACTTCATTCTTAACATACCTATATATTTCTTCCTTGGTTGCATGTAAAATCATCTCTTCTACGAAGGGCATGAGGCAAGCCCACTAAGAAAAATGTACCAATTGAGCTAGGGTGTTACATTGCTTGAAAACACAGTGTTGTATTCAAAAACATTTGCAAACGAACACTTAACAATATCATTCAAATTTCAAACCCTTTTGCAGACAAATTCCATTTAATCAATCCATATGTTATTTCTTTCCCTTGGGATTCACATCCTTAGAGGTTTCCAAACAATGGATTATATCTTAATTTGTCTCCTTAAGTAAACAATAGGAAACCCTTGCCTTAAGTTCATTAAATTTCCACATAACATATCTTGTGGAGCTTGAAGAAATTAAGACATTGGACATCTTAGTTTGAAAGCTTAATCAAAGAAAGTGTTTTTGGTAAAATAAAGCCATTAAGCAAAGCTAAGAAAAATGAATATTCATGTGTGATTGGAGACTCTCAAATCCCAAAGCAAAAATCAATGGAAATCCAAAAAATGAATGTTCAAATGAAATGATTTCTTGGTTACAAAGGTCTTTAGGAAGCATTTCCATGCTCTTCAACACCTAGGCCTATGAAAACAAAGTGTCTTTTTAGGTTCACCTAAGGATAAAAAAAAATCAAGCCTCTTTCATCCATCTTTCAAAACATCAAATCCATCTCACAAATCATCTTTTGGAAAATCTTGAAATCATTTTTGATACTAGGCTTTGTGGCAAAAAAAATCAATATCATCAAAAAACATTGTAAGCAAGTCCTTGAAAACATTTATCAAAACACCTTTGGCTAGGCATGTGTAGATGCATCCTTTTGCATATAATTAGTCAAAGTTATCAAAATCATCTTGTCTAACTTAGTGTATGTGGATGAATCCTTCTTCATATACTTAGTGAAACTATCATCTTATTTGGATAGGTGTGGGTAGATGCATCCTTCTCCTCACACATATCTGAATCATCATCCTTTGAAAAAAACTATCTCTTAGATGATTATCAAACATCTTAGGGTCCTTTTGTTCAAAATCAAAATCAAGGAAAAAATCCCATAACCCAAATCTAATCAAATGCAAGTCCTAAAGCCTAGTGTCTCATTCAAGATTTATGAAAAGCCAATACATTAATATCATCACCTTTGATCCCAAAAAGCATCCTAAAATTTTCACTTTGGGACATAGAATAGATATTAATCCAAAGAATCAAGAGATTCATCTCCCATATTCTCAAGGATTGATCCCCATTTTATGGTTCTAACTATATCTCAATACAAGAAGAGTATGGAAGCCAACAAAGAAACACCCGCTTCAAGTGATCTTAGCCAAACCACTCCTAAAATGAATCCCATTGGGGATGGAAATCTCACAATTAGCCTTCCAACATCATCACAACACCCACAAGAGGAAAACCAAGGAGAGGATCTTACCTTTGGAATGTCTCACGAAGAAATAGCTGAAATGCTCCAAAATCTGGACAACCATAGAATCATCAACATGATGATGAGACTTAACCCTTCATTGTACATGCTTGAACTAGCAAAAAAAGGGGCCAAGTTTCCTTCAGATTTTGATGTGAGCACTATAGTAGAGACATCTTTTCCACCAATCTCATCCACCATCCCCATTTCATCTACACCCCCATCTCAAAACTTCACGGAAAATATCCCGCAAATCACAACATCATTTGCTCCAACCCAACCCAACGTTAACAAGGTAAACACATTTCTCAATGCTCTTCAATCACATCCCCTTGTTAATAATCAAAAATTGGATGCAAACACCACATTGGTACAAAACATCCCCTAAAATCCATTGCACAAAAATGTTCCTCTCACCTTACACTATGATCCATCATCAACATTTTTCCATGGAGCGCCACAAACACCTCTTCTCACAAACTCACAAGAAGAGGGAGATATGTTTGGACCAGGGGGCATATTCGACACCACACGAAAAATAATGCCCCTTACATTTCCACCTATCCCACCATTGCCATTATCATCTACACCACTCCTTGGTTTGGCATTTCGTCCCCTACCCAGTATCAATCAAACCGCTATCCCAACCATCAATCAAAGCATCACACCAAATGCTTAAAATTTATCATTGATATCGCAACAACAAATGATAAATACACAAGCAATGGCAACACCATCAAACACACTCTTAGCATCACAAATCATGGTCTCAGAAGGACCAATCACATCAATACCATTATCCAACACACAAAATATCAATACAACATCATCATCTACCACCATTCCAAATCCACCACCACCTCCACCACCACCAACGTTCACCACATCAAACCAATTTGACGTAGCATTACAAGATGCTTTTCAAAGAGGATACCAACAATTATAGAAACAAAAAGTCGTGCAACAAGCCGCTCAAGCTGCGCAAGCTACCAAAGCTGCACAAGTTGATATTACAAGCGCAACAAGCACAACAAGACCAAGCTTTATTGCAATAGCAACAAAAACAAGCCGCCCAAGCTGCACAAGTATTGCAAGCAAAAGAAGTCGCTCAAGTACAACTTTTATTACAGAAACAAGCCACACAAGCACAATCAACACAAGTGTAAGCCCAAGCTCAAGCACAATCTCAATATCAAGCACAATAAGCATAAGCACAAGCAGCACAATTGCAAGCATATCAGCAAGCATTAAAGCAATACCAAGAGCAGCAAGAAGCAACAAAATTGGCAGCCCAACAACAAGGACAATAACAAGAGTTGTTGGAGCAAAAACAAGCACAACAACAAGCACAAATCCTAGCAGAACAATAGGCATTGTTCATACAAAAGCAAGTAGAAGCCTACTTCACTCAACAAAACATGCAAATACCATCAAATAATACACCGACCAACCCATCCACCTAACCAAGAATTCATCCCACCCCTTGATCCCCAAAATGATGTGATGACACAACTCAGGTTGCTCTTGCAACAAGTGCTCGACCTTCAATCGAGGCAGACAACCAAAACACAAAGCAACTTGTGTCCCTATCCATTTGATAGAAGCCTAGACATGAAATCATTCCCTAAGGGATTTGAAATCCCCCAATTTGACAAGTATCAAGGGATGGGAAACCTTGAAGATCACATCAGGGAATTCTAGGTTCATTGTATGGAGGTTGCATATGACAATACTTATCTGATGCATCTATTCCCTAGGAGCTTGGCAGGTCCTACTATAGAATGGTTTTCCTTCTTACCTTCAGGCATTAGAACATTCCAAGAAATTAGAGATGAATTCATCAGGAACTACACATGTAACATAGCAATGGATGTCAGTCTCAAAGAATTATATGCTCTAAAATAAGGAAAGAATGAATCTTTTGCTTCATTCCTTCAACGATGGTGATCCAAGGCCAATCAGAGCAAGTGGACCATGCTAGAAGAACAACAAGTCTACATGATCATAGCCAACCTTGAAAGCTACCTGTCATTTCATCTCAAGGTTCAAGGAATCACCACATATGAGCAATTAATTTCCAAGGCGCTTAGCATCGAAAGAGCCCTTGTGACCCAACCTACCGAATCAACGTCATATCATGAACCGCAAAACAACCGCCCATTATCTAATTACAATGATAAACCTCGTACATGGGCGAGAAACAAGAACATCACTAATGATGGCATTGTCGATGTCAAGGTGGTCATTAGTGGTCCACACCAAAATACACCTGCATCACAAATGCAACCACAACACAAAAACACTCATCACACAACATACCAACCCAATAATCCCACCATCAATAACCTCAATGACCAAAGATGACCACCGCAATGTAAAAATTATCCAAAATGTAAATACACCATTTTGGGGGAACCATTGGAGGACATAATGAAAAAGTTGATTGCCGAAAAACTCATCCAGCCTCCTACATTCAAAAATTACCAAGAACCTGATGTCAAACCCCCTTAGTAGAATGAGAATCAACTTTGCGAACTTCACAAAATAAAAGGTCACACCACAAACAATTGCATGAATCAAAAACATCATCCAAGATCACATTGACAAGAAAATCATAAACGTGGAACAACCTATGGGAAATCAGGACCTTAAAATCTACATGAATCCGATGCTGAATCATGGAGAGGTGATAAAGGGAAAGGCAATGTAAATCATGTCTATGAATCTATCATTGCCTTGCTAAATGAAGACTACATGGTCATCACTATCAAGGGCACCCGCGTCAAAGATTGTGGAGTCACCACAAGAGGTGGCAAAGTCACCATTGCAGGATCATCCCAACCAAATAGAGTCCCTACATCAAGAGCCATTCCATATAGCTACAATGTTGTAGACCAACTCAAAAGAATGCCAACACACATCTCCATCATGGAGTTGTTAAAAATCTCATCAGAGCATAAGAAGATCCTTGGGGAAGCATTAGCCTCATTCACTATCCCCGCAGATCTCAATGCAGAGAAATTCCAAGCTATGGTTGCAAATATCATAACATTTAATCTCCTTACATTTTCTAACCAAGATTTCCCTGCCCAACCATCTCATAACCGCACACTTCACTTGGAAGCCATTGTAAATAAAAGAAAAATAAAAAGGGTCTTGGTGGATGGAGGTGTATGTTTGAACATCTGTTCTCTTAGCCTCATCAAGTAGTTGAAAATATCAGAAGATTCCATTGACAAAGGAAAGGGCATCACGATAAGAGCATATGATGACCAAGAAATATTGTCTCAAGGCACAATTAAGCTCCCTTTCCAAGTAGGGCCAACAGTCATGGAAACTACATGTCAGGTCTTGGACCTCAAATTTCCATACAATATCCTCCTAGGACGCCCATGGATTCATGCGATGAAAGCCATAGCATCAACCTTCCACCAATGTGTGAAATTCACACATAATGGACAAGAGGTTACCGTCCATGGAGATCCTGAGCTATTTTCATATTGCAAGAATCTTGAAGCCAAGTATTACAAAATTCCCCAAGTTCAAAAAAAGGATGAGGGACCATCCACACAATACATTGATCCAACCACTCTCGCATCCACTTTTGTGACAGAGACACCTACCATTCCCACCATATTTGACATCAAGCTCATCATCCAGGAGGATGATTGTGGAAGTTACAGGGTCCCTAACAATGATTTTGTGAAAGGAGAGTTACCACAATCTCTTAGATCACGAGGACACCCAAAAGAAAATCAAGCTTCCACATCACAAATGTATCCTGAGGATTATCCCAAATTCACAAGATGGGGAGACCTTGGTCATCAGGTCATTGAAGTAGATCCATCTCACATATTGTATCAAGATGAAAGACTGGCAACTAATTTACCAATAGATGAAAGAGCAAAGGCCTACACATGATGCTTGCAATGGGCTATGACTGAAATCAAAGATTGGGACAAAATGACAATGGGCTCATAATACCCATCATGCCAAAAATGTGACCCATAAAAAATCTTGGTCTTGGATGTGCCACTCTAAGAATAACCATACGTGGCCGAAGTCCTCAAGTTAGAGCCACTAATGTTTCTTATCAGCTAGTACTAGTACAAGTACACTCACCAATAGTCACAGGTAGGGACACACAATTTTATAACTGAGCCCTATATTAGTAGTCATGATGAAGATACCTTATCCAATCTACCTAGGCTATTCGAATATACCACCTTGTGTATGATTCGCACCCTCTCCTTTGAAATTGATCATCTAAATCATGATATCCGCTTAGTCTACCTCCAACTGATTGACTATGACCAATGAGGACCACCAGTTCTTGATACATTCAAAAATGATGAAGTGCTCTCAGAATTCATGGGATTGAGGGATAACATTCTAGATGGAGATCACAAGGTAGGATTTATAATGGAGTTGGACACACATGCCTATTATGGGAAAATGATTGAATCCTTCAGTCACAAAAGTGTGAAACTAAGAATCATATCCAAGTCCTTGAGTGAAAACCACACTGTGTCACTCTCTGACAAGAAAATAGTAAAAAGAAAGGACGTATCCAATGGTGAAAACCTCTCTAAGGTGCTTGAGGATGAAGGATTCAATCTTCCTCTAAGAGCTCTTCACCAGGAGAAATTAGCAGTCTTGGTTGAAAAGTGCAATCCGATCAAGATAGGAACATAGGAGACCTCACATCACATTCTATGCAAAATCACTATTAACAGAAGAGCAAGAACTCCTAGCAGCATTCCTAAAGGAAAGGAAAATAAAATTTGCATGGAGTTACGCTAACATGTTAGGGCTAGATCTAGAGACAGTGGTTCATCACTTAGCAGTGTATCCAAAAGCAAAACTTGTTAGACAAAAGCTCCAAAAAATGAATCCTCAAATTGCCTTATTGGTCAAAATGAAGCTCAAAAAGCTATTATATGTAGGATTTATCTGAACAATTGATTATCCAGAATGGGTATCAAATTTGGTACCTATTTCAAAACTTGATGGAGCCATCAGAATTTGTACGAACTTCAGAGATTTGAACAAGGCATGTCCCAAGTAGATTTCCCGCTACCCAATATCGACATGATTGTAGACATGACAGTAGTACATGAGATGCTATCACTAATGGATGAATTTTCAAGATATAACTAGATAATGATAGCAAAAGGAGATCAACATAAGATGGCTTTCACTTGTCCATGGGGGACCTACTGCTGGAACATGATGCCATTCGGCCTAAAGAATGCAGGAGGAACCTATCAAAGGGCCATGACACTAATATTCCACGACATGATTCATAAAATAGTCAAAGACTATGTCAACAACATTCTAGCTAAGTGAAGAAAAAGACAAGATCATATAACAACCCTAGGTGCTATCTTTGACATACTAGAGGAATACAAAGTTAGACTAAATCCCAAGAAGTGCATCTTTGGCATACAATCAGGTAAACTGCTAGGATACATAGTCTCCATGAGGGGTATCGTTGTGGATCTGGAAAAAGTGAAAGCAATCCTCGAGATGGAAGCACCAAAGACATTAAAACAATTGAGAAGCCTCCAAGGCCAACTTCAATGCATCTGACGATTCATAACACAACTGGCAGACAAGTAGAACCCATACTCTCACCTACTCCACAAGGGGGTAGCGTACGAATGGGATACAAAGTGTGAAGAGACATTTAACAAAATCAAGGAATATCTACTGACACCTCCAGTGTTAATGCCACCTATCCTAAAGATGCCATTGATCTTATATGTGTCAAAAATAGCAACAACAACAACCCTTAGAGCTCTCCTAGCTCAGCATGATGAAAACAAAATGGAGAGGGCCATCTATTATATTAGCAGGACAATGGTTGGTCTTGAACTAAATTACTCATTTATCGAGAAATCTTGCCTCGCAGTAGTGTTTGCATCCCAAAAATTCAGACATTATATGCTGGCACACAATATAAAGCTCGTCATGAAAATTGATCCCCTCAAGTATCTCTTATCCAAGGTAATGCTCACAGGTAGAATGGTAAAATGGGTAATGAAATTGTTAGAGTACGACATTGAGTATGTTGATCGAAAAGCCATTAAAGGTCAAGTTACTACAGATCAACTGGCAGAGGCACCTATTTATGTAGAGAATCCTCTTGTATCTAAATTTCCAGACGAATCCATCTTTAACCTCAACGTAGCAGACCACTAGAAATTATACTTCGATGGTTCATACACGCAACATGGATCAGGAGTTGGTGTCTTCTTCATCACCCCACAAGGGGATTGCATACTAAAGTCATACAAATTGGCATTTCCTTGCACCAACAACATCATGAAATATGAGGCTTTGACTATGGGCCTCAGGATAGTAGTGCAATGAAATATCATAGCTCTCAAGGTATATGGAGACTCTTAGTTGATAATAAATTAGGTCAATAATGAATATCAGACAAAGGATGACAAGCTAACCCCATACAAGAAATTGGTGGAGACTCTAAAGGAATCCTTCACCGAAATAACATTTGAGCATATTCTAAGAACCAACAACAGAGCCGTTGGCACCATGGCTAGAATTAGGTCTCTAGTAGACATCCCTCACAACATGTCAAAATATGAATTTCTGATCGAGCAGCTTCTCGTTCCCACATTTGAGGTACCAGAATTGGAATATGTGTCAAAATTGTTGGTCCTAGCAATCCTTGCTATCATGATATCTAGACATATCTTCGCATAGCAGTCATACCTGCTGACCTACCATCAAGCCTAAAATGAACCTTTATCAAAAATGCATCCAGATTTGCCATCCTAGGTGATACCTTATACCATAGAAGCATAGAAGGTACCTTGCTATGCTGTTTAAATGCTGAGGAGGCATTAACCGCTCTAACCGAGGTTCATAACGGTGTTTGTGGCTCACACTCGAGTGGAATGACCATCACCAAGAAACTACTAAGGATGGGGTATTACTGGCCCACAATGGAAAGAGAAGCACATGATCATGCTAAGAGGTGGTTACAATGTCAACAACATGGGGACCTCATCCATTGTCTAGCTCAAGAGCTTCATCTGATTATCATACCATGGCCCTTTTCATAGTGGGGACTCGATCTCATTGGAAAAATCACACCCACCTCATCTAATGGCCAAAAATTCATTATCAATTCAACTGAGTACTTCAAAAAGTGGGTGGAAGCCATACCCATGATGTATATCACTGGGAAGTAAATCTCAAAATTCATCCTAAACTATCTCATTTGTCGTTATGATGTTCCACAAGCTATTATCTCAGATAATGGGACACCATTCAAGAACTAGGAGGTTCACGACTTGTGCGAGAAATTCAAAATCTGGCATCGCTTCTCCACCCCATACTATCCCCAAGGCAATGGCGAAGCAGAATCCATGAACAAAACCATCCTCAAAATCCTCAAGAAAATAGTCAATGGCATAGGTCGTGACTGGCACTTGCAGCTTAATCCCGCCCTCTAGACTTATTGAACTAGCATCCACACACCCACTGGCACCACCCCATTCTCCTTGGTCTATGGATCAGAGGTTGTACTCCCAATAGAGATCAAGCTCCCATCCCTTAGAATATTATTGCAAAATCTCATCACTGATGAGGACTACCAGGTGTCAAGATTAAATGAGCTAGAGCTACTGGATGAGAGATGCATAGATGCTTTGAATCATTTGCAAGTCTATCAAAATAGACTCAAACAAAGCTACAACAAGAAATCAGAAGCAGGACTTTCCAAGCCAGAGAATTGGTCTTAAAATAAAATTAGAAGAATGTCCTAAATCTGAGCAGCAAAGGTAAGTTCGAACCCAATTGGTTAGGGCCTTTCACCATCACAACAAGCTATAAATTAGGGTCATATCAGCTATCAACACTCGAAGGGGAACCCCTGCAAGAGCCCATGAATAGCTCCCATCTCAAAAAGTTTTATGACTAATTCTTTCAAGGTATAGAACCAAAAAATCCAAAAAAATAGAAAAAGTCCTAAAAAATAGTTATTTAAGCGAAAACCTAGGAAACAGGCATCTTGGTAACAAAAAAAAAAGTAATAAATCCAAAAAAATCAAAAAAAGGATCAAAAAAATCATCCTCTAGTGAGAACCACTTCGGTGGCACTTTGGGCAATTACCTCAGTGAAAACCTGGCAAACAAGCACATTGTGTAAATAAGTACTTTCCATCCACCAGGACCTTTAGAGCTTGTTCATCACTATCCCTCCATTTTACTTCCATCATCCATCGCATTTAGGTCTCCATCCATCACACATCCATTCGCATCCGCACCATAGCTTGGTCCTGTGTTCGTATCATGATCACTCCTAGTACTACTCGACCCATCCTCAAGGTTAGTTTATCTTGCCTTTATCGGAGTAGTCTATTACATCGTGTTGGGGGCACATTTTTATCAGATAAGATTCGTATATGGTCTTAAAGTCCTCAAAATTAGAAAAATCCAAAAACATCAAAACATTAGAAAAGCGAAAAACATCAAAAAATAAAAAAATCCAAAAACATTCAAAACATATCAAAATCCAAAAACCAGTCAAAAAGTCATTCAAAAAGCCAAAAACAAGGTCATCTTGTCAAACTACATCATCTTTGAGCTTGAATGTAGGCAAGGTTGATCTTTGATCATCCCTCAAGAAATTTAGGTCAATCCTATAGGAGTCCGTCATAATAAACTGACATCTCATCATGTATATCATCATCTGTAAATCAGTCAAGTCATCAGTCGAACTACGTGGTCTCTACGTGTATAACGTAGGCAAGGCTAATCTGTTGATTAGCCCCCGAGGCCCCTAGGATAGCTCTTTAGGTTAGTATCTTGGTCAAAATCTTAGAAAATCGCAAAAACATTGGAAAACAAAAAATCCAAACATTTGTAAAACTTCAAAAAATACCAAAAACAACCTCAAAACATTGTAAACATTGTAGAACATCAAAAACATGCAAATATTTGAAAAAAAACCCATCCATCTCATCTCGCTTGCACCCGCAATAAACACCATTCATAATAAACTAGTCTTCATCCTCAACCTTTGATGAAATAGTTAGAAACAAGTCTAGCAAGTTAAAAAAGAGAAGAAGTGAAAACTCAAAAGCATCAAGCCTCAAGTCTAAGTCAGTATGTAAACAAGTTGGGAAATTCTTTGTGTTCATAGTCCATCATCCAAACAATCCCATATCAATCATCTAATAACATCATTTCCTAGGATGTATCCTTCCTACAAGGGGCATTATGTATCAGAAAGAGCACCTTGGATAAACGAAATGACATGCCACCATCCACTATCATGTCCTAGGATGTATCCTTCCTACAATAGGCATTATCTTTTGGCAATAGTTTCAGTCTTTATCCTTAAAAACACATTCCCTTATGGTTAGCGGTATTGAAGAACATCAACTTGTTTGTGTGCTTTATCTGTCTTTTGACTTACCTCATTGTGCTCAGTCTAAGGACCTCTCGATGATATCCGAACAAAGGATTTAGAGAGATAGGAATGGGGCAACAATCATTATCCTTTTGTCTACTTTGCTTGTTGGACGTTTCTTGTAAAATAACTTGGCAACTACTTGCTTTGTTAGATATGTGTGGAGGATGTTTTGGACAGCTTGTTGACTACTGCATTGATTGTTTATACCTTTCCGTGTTTTGGTCCAAGGTGTTTAAAACTTCTAAAGGACATCCTAGCAAGGTTTCCGTATGTTAGGTGTGAACAAGAATACTCCTATCTATTTGTTGAATCAAAGCCCATCACATTAAGTACAACACTATCTCGGTCCTTTATACCTTGATGCATCATGCTTAGGCATGTTATCAAACATAAAGTAAGTGACACTTTTTAAATCCCAATCCTTGATAAGAAAATCATCATCATTCATCATCATCATCATCATCATTTATCATCATTATCATCATCTGTCATCATCATCTCTAATAAAGTATCGTTAGATCATGGACTTGTTGGATCCTCTTGTCATCATCTCATTTCCACACTAACATAACATCACCAATGCGTCCTTTATGCATCTGTCATGCATCCATGCATCCTACATCCATCATCCTGTGTCCATCATGCATCCATCTTGCATCCACAAAACTGTTAGCATGACACATATCATTCATATCATACATAATAGGAAATAACGATCATTTCACATACATTGCATAATCATCATCATAATATAGATCTGTTAGTCTAAGCATCTACATAAATCATCCATTGCATAATCATAGCATCCATGTCATCCATGTCATCACATCATATCATCATTTAAGTTGCTTAGAATAATATAGATTTGTTATTCTAAGCATCTTAAAATCATCTCATTTGCATTATAGTCCATAACCATCCATTTTGAACCTCTTTATCATGAGATCGACCCTCAAATCCAATCTTTTCGCTTGATCTCTCGAGGGGGCAATGTACCAGTGTACTTCTTTCCACTGGGGCATCCGAAAAATTAGAAATTTTTTGAATTTTGATCATGGAAAGTTTATTCTTTGAACCAACGCAACAACTACATTGCTTCAAAGAGAGGCAAAATGTAGACATGCAAAATTAACATTGTGCATTTGATCAAGTTAATTCATTAACTAAACTAGATTTCACATTAGGTCCATTCATCATCTTCATCCATTCATTAGGTAATCTCATCTCCTAAGGTGATTTATTTAAAATCAAGTAAACATTATCAACCTTTTAATAAATCAAACATCCATTTGAATCAAATCCAAAATCATATTCCATCATTTTATGATTCAAATAAATCAAATATCAAAGTCCTAAAAGTCAAACTCACCTAATCACCATTAAGCTAACCTAATCCTAATTAGCCTAACCTAACCCACCCACTCGCATCCTCTAGATATCTCCACTTGCACAAATAAATCAATTTATTGATTTATTAAAATCCTCATTTTCATTCAACATGGCCCTCAAATTTGAATATCATGACAAGTTGATTTGTCCCTCCAACATTGTATTTATTGCTCTTTTTCTTGTCCCCTCTGTAAATTTATTGCCAAATTTGAATTCAAATTCTCCCTCTCATGGGCACACTTCCCAAATTTTGCACATCCATTGGCCTATCACCACTTGACAAGTGTCCTCTTCTCATTGGTGGATCTTTAGTCCCACATTCACCCTCATGGCCAATCTCTCATCAAGAAAATCTATAAAAGGAGGCCTTAATCCTCATTCATCCATCCACAACTTTTATGCAAGGTTACTCTCTTGGTTTGAGAACTCATCTTTCTCTTCATCCTATTTGCATTTGCATCATCTTAAGCTTTGATCAAGGATTGGGAAAGGGTCACTTGCACTTGTGACACCAATCCACTATGGAATAGGTATTTTTTGTTGTTTTCATAATGATTTTAGTTTTCTTTTATCATGTATTGCATTTGAAAGCATTCACAATGTATTTCATAGGAGTGTTCTTGAGAGATTTGTAGGTACTAACCCTTGTTTGAAGTTAGTTTTTGTAGATTTTTAAAGCATGCTCACACCTTTACTCCTGATATTATTACACAAAAAGAGAAGGTTATTGATTCCTACAATCAAATAGAGTTGTCAACAATAGTATTAGATATATCACAAATTTAGACTAAGGACATCATGAATAAAAATATGCAACATTATCCACTCAAGGAAACAAGTCAGACAAAATAGTATAATCCAGAGTTAGTAGAGCAGAAAGTTAAAACAATTTCATCTACAATAGTCATTTATTAGAGCATGTTTACTGAACAAGACATCTTAGAACAAGTAGAATCAAAGAATGAAGGTGCTACTTCCAAAATACTGGGGGCAACTTCGTCTCAAGAAAACGTCAACATAGGGGGCACGAAGAATCCTTATGATGAAATCGATGTCAATACTACAACCAGCCATGTCATGAATCTTCATCCACCCATCATCCCATCCACAAATTGGGACCAATGTCAAAAGAAAGAATTGAATCAAAACACAAAGAATGTTATCAAAGAAAAAGAATCAGAGAAGCATAATGGACAAATCAATTACAAATGGATATGAAATAATACAAGGAAATATTATCCCTATCAAACTACATCAGTCAAGGAAACTATGGGGAAAGATAAAAAATCAAAAAAGTATCCATCAAAGATGTCCACAAAAGAAAAAGCATGCTTTTCAAGTGATGTACAAAGTGTATCAAGTAGTCAGTCCTAATTCCACATACACTTTCATATCCACCCATCATTTCTCATCTTCCCAACTTTGGAGAGTCAAGTATTCCAAGCTGTCAACCAATCCATCTCCTATCGCTAAACACACTCCATCCATGCCTCCATGCATGATATCTAATTCTCAAATTGACCATGTACTGGAAATGACCCTTCATCATAAGGATTCTAAAGGCACTCTATCATGATGTACGCACATAGACAGAGTTAACCCTGATATAATTAAAGCATATCAAGAATCCCAAAATTTGCATGCAAGTGCACGTATCTTAGCAAAGAAGCTTCTTTAAGCAGGATATTGATGACACATTATGATAGGGGCATCTACATCAGCAAAGACTTGTAATTTAGCATGAGCTTAAAATCTTTCAAAAAAATCAAAAAATCAAAAAATATGAAAATCCAAAAAAATAAGGAAAAGGATTAAAAATAGTAAAGAGAAAAATTGTCCTCTAGTGAAAACTGCATGTGCGACACTTTGGGCAAGGCCATGATGAAAACTTGGAAAACAGGCATCATGTGTAGAATTGAGCATCTACATGTGCCAATTTAGTTGAAAGCATCTCATCCCATCCATAATAAATCCAACATTTCATCCATCTTTGCCATAATAAATCCATGGATCCATGAACCATTTATCCAATCCATTTTCATCCATCTACATCTATAGGTCAAGATATCTTTATCTTGACAAACTTCGGTGCACACTTTACACTTGCTTATGGTAAACATCTTGACATGGGAGATTTTCATGGATCCTATCTAATGTAGAATTATCTAAGCCATAAATCATTATCCAAATGGGCATTCTTTATCTAAACACCTTATCTTATCACAAGATAATCCTTGGCATCCTTTGCATGCTTACCATATCCATCCAACCGTACACTTATGTGGGCATCTATCCATAACATTCCATACATTGCTAGAAATTAGGGGCAGATATGTACATCTTGCTTCGAGAATAAATCTTGATCTATATCCTCCAACTTATGTGGTGATCTGAACATTGGAAAACATGAAATAAAATTGGCCCACCACTTGTGAGAAAGATTCTAAATCACTAGCCCATGGCACATTTTGACGAGAACAAATTCCTTATCTGTCTTCATCTTTCATTGAACACCAATCCAAACAATCAATATCGGTCACATCTAATTTGCACGTCAAACATCACATCAAGTCATCCAAACATCTTTTGTTCCAAACCAAGCTTCAAGAATCCTGATCAATCAAATACAATAAAAAAAACATCTTAGGATATCCTTGTGTTGCTTAACACTATACTTTCATTGTTGTGCATCCTCAACAATGTTATCACCATCAATCTTGATCAATCAAATCCTTGCATTGTTGTGTATCCTCAACAATGTTATCATCATTATCAATCCATTGATTGGATCATTCAATCTTAGATTGATTTTCAACAAAATCCAAAACAAAGCACTGATATCAACACACATATCCATATCCAAATCATCAAAATAGTTCAAAAAATCCAAAAACATTCATAAAAGTCAGAAAACGTGAAAAACATGGAAATCCAAACTATGTTGTCTTTGAGCTTAAACGTAGGCAAGGATAATATTTGATTATCCCTTGAGACACAAAAATCCAAAAAAAATTGAAAAAACATCAAAATCCAGAAACATTCATAAAATCTCAGAACACCCTAAAACATTTGTAAAATCTCGAAAACACAAAAAACAACCTCAAAATATTTCAAAACATCAAAAACATCCAAATATTTGAAAAAATCCATCCATCTCATCTCGCTTGCACTCACAATAATCAATCATCCACAATAAATTGATCATCACCTTCATCCTTTGGCAAAACAAATAGAAACAATCATAGCAGTCAACAAAAGCAAGCTTCAATCATAAAATTAGAATCAAAACAACAAACCTTTAAAAAAAAATCAAACTATTGATCATTTTCAAACATGTCAGTCAACCATATATCAATAGCCTATCAATCAACTTATGAAACCATCATCATCCTATACAATGCATGTCCTAGCATATATCGTTCCAACAATGGGCATAATTTTGGATACCACTTTGGATTCTTATCCCGTTTGCGTACTAGGTCATTTTCATTTGATTTATCTTATTGCACTCATTCCAAGGACCTCTCGATGATATCCAAATGAAGGATTTAGAGAGATAGGAATGGGGCAATGATCATTATCTTTTTTCAGTTGTGCTTATTGGATGTTCTTGTAAAATAAATTGGCGAATACTTGCTTTGTTAGGTACATCCTAACAAGGTTTTCATATGTCAAGTGTGAACAAGAATACTCCTATTTTTTTTGTCAAGTCAAAGTCCATCGCACTAGCTACAACACCATCCTGGTTCTTTATACCTTGAAGCATCATACCTACATGTGTTACCAAACATAAGGTAAGTAGCCCTTTTAAAATCCCAATCGTTGATAAGAAAATCATCCATCTATCATCATTATTTCTCATCATCATCATCTCTAATAAAGTCTCGTCAGATCATGGACTTGTTGGATCCTCTTGTCATCATCTCATTTCTGTGCTAACATAACATCGCCAATGCATCCATCGTGCATCCATCGTGCATCCACAAACCATCTCATTTGCATCATCATCCATAATCATCCATTTTGAACCACTTTATCCCGAGATTGACCCTCAAATAGAATCTTTTCACTCAATCTCTCAAGGGGGCAATTTATTAGTGTACTTCTTCCCGCTAGGGCAATTGAAAAAATTAGATTTTTTTTAATTTTTGATTGCGGAAAGTTTGTTCTTTGAACCAATGTAGCAAGTAAATTGCTTCAAAGAGGGGAAAAATTTACACATGCAAAATTGGTATAATGCATTTGATTAGGTCATATTCACCAATTCATCAAATAAATCAAGTTTATTTGGTCAATCTCCTAAAGTCATTGTTTTAAATTAAATAAATCAACTTGATCCTAACTTCACCCTCCTTGATTAAATAAATCAAACATTTATTTAATTAAGTATGAAATCACCTTCCATCCCTTTTCATTTAAATAAATCAAAATATTTAAGTCAAATGGGACAAAATCCCATAATCATCATCTAGGCTAATCTAATCCTGATTAATCTAATCTAATGCATGTCACATCCTCTAGCTTTTCCCACTTGCACCAATAAATAATTTTAATTCATTTTATAAAATCAGCATTTTCCATCAACATGGCATCTTTGAGAAATATTCCCTCAAGTTTGAATTCAAAAACAAGGGGACATGTACACCCAACAAAGAATTTATGAGCTCTTACATGGCTCTCACATGTCCCTTGCACAAGTCAAACTCAACATTTACTCTCAAATTCAAATTTGAAATCTCCCTCTCTTTGGCACATTGGCCAAAATGTGCTCATCCTCAAGCCTATCACAAGTTGACAACTGGGCTCTTTTCATTGGCTTGTTTTTGATCCCACATTTCTCTCTCATAAGCATTCTTTCAACTTGAGAATCTTTAAATAGAGACCATCTCCATTGATCAAATCCTCCACAACTCCACAATCATTCATGCAAAGTCATTCTCTTAAACTGATAACTGATTTTTTCTACCATCATTTGCAACATCAAGCTTATCAAGGGTTAGGAAAGGGCTATTTTCCACAATAGCACCAATCCACTATGAAATAGGATTTATTTCATGTTTTATATACTTTCGCATCTTACTCCATTCTCAAAGCATTTTATCATTTAGCTTATCTTATCAAGGGTTGGGAAAGGGCTTCTTTCCATAGAAGCACCAACCCACTATGAAATAGGATTTATTTCATGTTTTATATGCTTTAGTTTGTCTTGTAATTTGTTTGGATTTTGAAGCATGATTTATTATTTCATAGGAATCTTGGGTTTGCATGTTTTGAATTAACTAAACAAGCCAATGGTGGTCGTTGTTTGAAGAATATGCAGATTTGGGGTTCATAGTATTTATACTCCTCATTTGTAATCGAGGAGGGTCCATGTATATTGTAATTGTATCATTTTGTATGATCTATCTCATCTTGGATATGATCTTTGTAATGGTATATGGACTTAATGTAATCTTTGGAAGAATTCATTATTGTACTTTGTTTATTATGCAATGGGTCAATGCTTTGATTTATGTTGTTTATCAAGAGTTAATTTCATATGCTATGGTCCAATTTTGTGAGTTGGGATTCAAACGTAGGCACATTGCATGGCCTAGTTTTTAGAGTAGATTACTTTACTTTTTTTTATTGCTCTTTTAAAGAAAAAAATTGTTACACTTCCCTATTGTTGCAAAATCCTTTAGGTTACGTGGTAGGGTTTTATAGGACCCTAGTCCTTCCATTATCCTAGATGAAACCCCACACACTACTTATCATATTACTCGTTCCCATACTAAAACCCTTGCTAGTGAGGGAACCCCTCCTAAACACATTAAATGTGTCTGACTATCAGGGCCTACTACTATTTCTACTTTTGAATTAGATAATTGGGATAACTTGAATGACGAGTCATGGAATCCCACCCCTACACACTCCCTTATTCATGCAAAGAGTTTTGATGCCCCCAACACCCCCTATCATTAACCCTACCCATCAACATTCCACTAATTTCTGCATCAATTTGGAGGGGACCCATGCTGAACCTAGGGTGGATTTTGACAATTGGGCCTCTAGCAACCGTCTTCACAATAAAATTAATGAAATTTTAGATATGGTTGATGTCAAGAAGGACATGCTGAAGGGGCTCTTGGGTTAGCTTTTTGCTGCCAAATCATATTTCCTACACTATTATAATTTATTTCATAATAATATTATTTCTATGTTCTCTATACCATTAAGTAGAAATTACAATGAATCTAGCCAATTAGGTCTATTTTATTTATAATTCTTGGTCACTCTAAGATAACATATCTATTTTAAAGCAATAGCATGAAATGAATTATGTGAATTCCCATTTTATATTGTGAAAGACCACACTGCTAGAATGTGTAGCGCCCAAACTCTAGAGGATAAAATTGTTAAATCCTTCTCATTTGTATTGGTCAACCCATAAAACATTTGAGCATAAGAGATGGCTACTCCTTTAGATAGTTTCATAAATAAGTTGGAATCATAAAAAACACATCAACACTCTCATTCATTGAGAAATTGGATTCTAACTCATCTAATGAAATATATAATATATGTACATTTTTCATTACCTTAAACATTGGAAATCTAGGATTAAATATAACCAAATGGATTTGAATACATTTTTTTTCTATTGTAGATCATTCTATATTAGTGAGAGCGAACATTATTCTACTATGAGCATTCTTTTTAGTAAGTCCTAGTATTTCGAGCGATTCTATCATAGCCATACAATATACATTGTGATAAAGGATTATTCCATTTGAGGATATAATTTTTTCTACATGTATGGTCAAATAGGATCCTAGATTAAGATATTTGGTAATACTTGCCACTCAAATTTTTATTAATTTTATGATTGTGGAAGGTTCAAAGAATAGTGTAACATATCTTAATTATTTATTAATATGCATTTTTAAATTATTTTATACAATAAGTGTTACTTCAACATAAAAATTTTAATGTACATAAGACAACAATTTTTATAGTTAAAATTAGCTTTTATTTTTACTAATGTAAAACAATACTAATTTAACATATATATTTGTATACTATCATATTGAAAAAAATCATAACATTTTTGTAATTATAAAAGTTGATAATTAAAATCTATTGTTATGAATTTTCATATTCAAACTAATTATTTTTCTACCAATCCATTCTTTCTTCATTATTTTTTTAAGGTACTTTCAATTATGTAACAATATATCCTCAATAAATTTCTTTTGATAAAATATTATTGTAAGGACCAAAATCAGCATTGAACAAAGATTGATGGATATGGGTTAAATCTATCAACTTGGAACAAATAAGATGATAGCCCTCCCTATGAAATTATTGAGTAAACATAAAGGAAATAATGGCATTATAAAACTAACGTAAAATCATAAGCAATATAAGAATCAAATATATTCCTAAACTACTCAAGCATCATCCCATAGGGGGATTGGTGCTACTTTAATATGAAAAGTAGCCCTTTCCCAACCCCTTTAGATAAGCTAAATGATAAAATGCTTTGAAGATGGTCTGGAATGCTAAGATATGGATTCAATTGACAATGATATGGAGAAAGATCTAAAGATTGTGGAGTTGTGGAGGATTTGTTGAAGGATGAAGCATCTATTTAAAGATTCTCAAGTTGAAAGAATGCTTATGAAAGAGCAATGTGGGATCAAAAACAAGCCAATGAAAAGAGGCCACTTGTCAACTTGTGATAGGCTAGAGGATGAGCACATTTTGGTCAATGTGCCAAAGGGAGGGATATTTCAAACTTGAATTTGAGAGTAAATGCTGAGTGGGGGACAAGTAAGAGATTATTAATTGCTTTGTTTGATGTACATGTCCACTTGATTTTGAATTCAAAATTGAGGGAATATTCCTCAAAGATGCCATGTTGATGGAAAATGTTGATTTAACAAATCAATAAATTTATTTATATGTGCAAGTGGAAAAATCTAGAGAATACAAGTGATTAGGATTAGCATTAGATTAGATTTAATCCTAATTTAGTTAATTGAAAAGAGGATTAGGTGATTTCACCTTTTTCCTTTGGATTTAAAGATTAAACTAAATAAAAAAGGAGATGAAAGATGATAAAGCTTTAGTTAAATAAATATTTGATTTATTTAGCTAAGGGTGATAATGATAAGATTAAATTAAATAAAGTTGATGACCTTTAGGAGATTGAAATTGATTTACCTAATGAATGGATGAATGTGAATTTGATTTATTTAATGAGTAGATGAACGTGAATTGAGTGCATGATGCTAATTTCACCTATCTGCATTTTTTCCCTCTTTGAAGCAATGTGCTTACTGCATTGGTTCAAAGAATAAACTTGCCATGATCAAAATTCAAAAAAATTATTATTTTTTTGGATGCCCTAGCAGAAAGAATTACACTGGTACATTGCCCCCTCAAGAGATCGAGCAAAAAGATCTGATTTGAGGGTCGATATCACGATAAAGAGGTTCAACATGGATAGTTATGGATGATGATGTAAATGAGATGGATTTAAGGTGCTTAGAATAACATATCTATATTATCTTGAACAACTTAAATGATGATATGATGTGAGGTGGATGAGATTGATGATGTGATGTGTTGTGATTATGCAAATATATGATTTATGAGATGCTTAGACTAACAGATCTATATTATGATGATGATGCAAATGCAATGCATGTAAAATGATCGGTGTTTCCTATGATATGAATAATATGTGGTATGCTGACAGTTTTGTGGATGCACGATGGATGCACGATGGATGCATTGGTGATGATGATGTTAGTACAAAAATGAGATGATGACAAGAGGATCCCACAAGTCCATGATCTGATGAGACTTTATTAGAGATGATGATGATGATAGATGATGATGATTTGCTTATCAAGGATTGGGATTTTAAAAGGGCTACTTACCTTATGTTTGATTACACATGTAGATACGATGCATCAAGGTATAAAGAAACAAGATGGCGTTGTATCTAGTGCGATGGAATTTGACTCTACAAACAAATAGGAGTATACTTGTACACACTTGACATATGGAAACCTTGCTAGGATGTACCTAACAAAGCAAGTATTCACCAAGTTATTTTACAAGAACGTCCAACAAGCATAGCAGACAAAAGGATAATGATCTTTACCCATTCGTAACTATCTAAATCATTCATTCAGATATCATCGAGAGGTCCTTGGAATGAGTGCAATAAGATAAATCGAAAGAAAATATCAAGTATGTAAACAATCCAATGTTCTTCATAGCTCTAGCCGAAGGGATGTGTTTTGATAGGATAAGAATCCAAGTGATATCCAAAATGATGCCCATTGTCGGAACAATATATCCTAGGACATGCATTGTATAGGATGATGATGATTTGATAAGTTGACTGATAGGTTGTTGATATAAGGTTGATTGACATGTTTGCGAATGATTAAGAGTTTGATTTTTAAAAGTTTCTTGTTTCAATTTTGAATTTACGATTGAAGCTTTGCTTTTGCCAATTGCTTTGATTGTTTCTATTTGTTCTGCCAAATGATGAAGGTGATGATTAGTTTATTATGGATGATTGATTATTGTGGGAAAAAGCGAAATGGGACTGGTGGATTTTTTCAAATATTTGAATGTTTTTGACATTTTGGAATGTTTAGAGGTTGTTTTTGGTGTTTTTGATATTTTTACAAATGTTTTGATTTTTGAATTTTGTGATGTTTTGAGGTTTTTTGAGATCTTATGAATGTTTTTGGATTTTGATGTTTTTTGAATGTTTTTGGATTTTTGATGTGTTTTTGAAATGTTTTTGTATTTTGATGTTTTTTTGAATGTTTTTTGGATTTTGATGTCCTGGAAGTTGATCAAAGATTAGCCTTGCCTACGTTTAAGCTCAGAGACAACTTAGTTCAGATTCCATGTTTTTGATGTTATTCTAATTTTTTGGGTGTTTTTGAATTTTCTGATGTTTTGATGATTTGGATAAGGATGTGTGTGATGATATCAATTTTTTATTTGGGATTTTGTTGAAGACCAAGCTAAGGTTGACTGATTGAATTGTTGGATTGATCATGATGATAACAACGTTGAGGATACACAACAATGCAAGGATTTGACTGATCAGGATTGATGATGATAACATTGTTGAGGATGCACAACAATGCAAGGATTTGATTAATTAGGATTGATGATGATAACATTGTTGAGGATGCACAACAATGTAAGGATAGTGTTAAGAAACACAAGGATCTGGAATGATATCCCAACATGATGATGGATTGATGATGATGTTTTGATTAGATTTGACTGATCAGGATGATGAAGCTTGGTTTGAAACAAAAGATGTTTTGGATGATTTTATGTGATGTTTGACGTGCAACTTAGATGCAACTGATAGTGATTACTTGGATTGATGTTTAATGAAAGATGAAGAATGATAAGGAACATCTTCTTGTCAAAATATGCCATGGGTTAGTGATTTGGATTCTATATCACAAATGCTTTGACCAATTTGGTTTCACATTTGCCAATGTTCAGATCACCACATAAGTTGGAGGATATAGACCAAGATTTATTCTAAAAGAAAGATGTGCATATCTACCCCCAATGTCTAGTAATGTATGGAATGCAATATGTGGATGCTTGGATAGGTGTATTGATGGATGGATATGGTAAGTATGCAAAGGATTCCAAGGATTATCGTGCGATAAGATAAGGGGTTTGGATCAAGAAAGCTCATTTGGATAGTGCTTCATGGCTCAGATAATGCTGCATAGGATAGGTTCAATGAAAATGACCCATGTCAAGATGTTTACCATAAGCAAGCGTAAACTTTGCACTGAAGTTTCATCAAGATCAAGATAACTTGGATGATTGATGCAAATGGATGAAAATGGATTGGATAAATGGTGTGCGTATGAGTGGATTTACTATAGCTGAGATGGATGGAATGTTGGATTTATTATGGATGGGATGAGATGCTTTCACTTGAAGTGGTGCACGTAGATGCTCGATTCTACACATGAGGCCTGTTTGCTAGGTTTTCATCATGGTACCTACCCAAAGTGTTGCACATGCAATTTTCAATAGAGGATGATTTATTTTCTTTACTGTTTTCAATCCCTTTTTCTATTTTTTTTGGATTTTTGGTTTTTTTTATTTTTTTTAATTTTTCTGAAAGATTTTAAGCTCATGTAGATGCCCCTGTCATAATGTGCCATCGATATCCTGCTTGAAGAAGCTGCTTTGCTAAGATACATGCACTTGATTGTAGCTTTTGGGATTCCTGATTTGCTTTGTCGATATCGGAGTTAACTTTGTCTATGTGCGCACATCGCGATAGAGTTCCTTCGAAATCCTTATGGTGAAGGGTCGTTGAAAATACATGGTCAATGTGAGAATTTGATATCATGTGTGGAGGTGTGGATGTAGTGTGTTTAGGGATAGGAGATGGATTTCTTGATAGTTTAGAACCTTTCACTCTCCAAACTTGGGAAGATGAGCAATGATGGGTGGACATGAAAGTGTGCTTGGAATTAGGACCAACTACTTGATACACTTTGTATGTCGCTTGAAAATCCTATTTTTGCTTTTGTGGACATCTTTGATGGATACTTTTCCCTTTTTTATTTTTCCCCATAGTTTCTTTGAATGATGGAGTTTGATAGGGATGATATTTCTTTGTATTTTTTGGTATCCATTTGTATTTGATTTGTCCATTATGCTTTCCAACTTATTTTTCCTTGATAATGTTCTTCGTACTTAGATTCAATTCTTTCTTTTGATGTTCATCCCAATTCATGGATGGGATGATGGGTTGATGAAGATTCGTGACGTGACTGGTTGTTGTATTGACATCTGTTTCATCATAAGGATTCTTTGTGTTCCCTATATTGATGTTTGCTTGAGACAAAGTTTCCCCCAGTATTGTGGAAGTAGTACCATCATGCTTTGATTTCACTTTTTCTCAGAGCTATTGTTTAGAATGCATTATCTGATAAATGACCGCTGTAGATGATATTATTTCAATTTGCTGCTTTATTGACTCTAAAATATCTTGTTATGTCTAACATGTTTCCTTGATTGGATACTTCTGGATATCTTCATACATGATTTCCTCATTATGAATTTGGGATATATTTGATCCTAATGTTGACAACTCAATAACTTGCTCTTTTTGTGTAATAATGTCAGGAGTAAAAGAATCCTATTCTAAATGAACATCATCTACATGTCCATCCACATAAATCATCTCATGGGTAGATGGAGGACTATGTGCTACATGGATATGATCATCTTGCATAGATAGGAAAGTGTCCATTAAGATTTTCTAGTATCTTGAAGATACAAATTCTTGATCTTGAATGATTTCGGGATTGCTTTTGACATGCTTTGGATCAAGTTCTTGACATGGGTTAGTTTCAAAGGATGGATTGCTTACAAAGGGTTCTTGGATGTCGTCATTAGACATGGTAAGTGGTTCGATATCCTCAAGTGTCAATTTTATGGCTCCTTCAATATCTGTAACCATGAGGTCAAAGGGTGTCAATATGTCTTGGAAAGGACCATTGTTGGACTTTTGTGAAAGACATTGATCATACTTTGGAATAAATTATTGAGATATTCCCTCTAACTCATAAGGTAATGTAGAGACATTTTCAACATGATCATTGGTCGATGCCTCATTGGATGAGGCAAAAACATATTTATTGATGGATATATCTTGATCATTGTTTTCAGCAATTGTGATGTAGAGATTTCCAATGTCTTCAACCATAGGGTCAAGTGATGTTGGCATTTCTTTGATTGGATCATTGTTGGTTGGTGGACTTTGATCATGATTGGAAAGGGACTCTTGACATATGTTGATTTGATCATTGGATGAAGTAGAAATAGCTTGAAGGTGCTCAGTGATGGATTGATCTTGATCCTTGTTCTCAACAGTTGTGGTGGAGAGATTGCAAATGCTATCATTGTCCCCAATAGTGATTATCTTTTGATCAATAAGGTCTTGGATGATTTTTTTGAGCTGAACACAATCTGATGTTCTATGTCCCTTTATTCTAAGATAATAACAAAGGTGCTTCTCATTATACCCTGGTGGTTTTATGTCTGGTTCTTGATAGTTCACATAAATGGGGATTTTGATGAGATTTTTTTGTACTAACTATTGCAGGACTTATTCGATTGGTCTCCCAAGTGGTGTGTATATCCACTTATTACCCTATGAGAATTGTACTTTAAAATGACCTTGTGGTGATTGTTTTTGGAGATGTGGTGAGTGATGTTCAAGATGTGGTTGATCTTGATGTCCAACTTTTTGACATTGGAAATATTGTTCTTGACATTGTCGTTGACACAACTCACTGCTTTGATGACATGGATTAACCAATGGATGCGTGTATTGATTAACCAATGGCTCAATAATTCAATTAGTTTAGCATGTGAAGCAAGTTGCTCTAGTGAAATTTGATCTTGATTTTGAATTTGACTCCCTTGATTTGGCTTTTGTTGAAGTATATTTGGAATGTGCCCTTGTGGTGTTTGAATGGGATCATGGAAAAACCGATCTTGGATAATGTTTTGATTTGAGATGATGTTTAGATTTGGCATGATAGGTTGAAATTGAACATTTTTGGTGTTGGGGATCACATTCCTTTGATTTTTCCTAGTGTCACCTTGTCTTGGAGTTATTAACATCTTGTTTAGATTTTGAACAACATTTGTGTGATTCACAAACATATTTATCCCAAAGTTTTTGGGATTCATGTTTGGAAAACTTGTACTTGGTACATTCTCATTTTGTATGTAGGGATTTGATGGGATGATGTTGTTCATTTGAAGGCTCATGCATTGATTGTTCAGTTGATAGACTTGTAGGTTTGGATTTAGATCTACCATCAGGAAAGGTGTTCTAATTTTTTGACTAGGCATACTCACATTTGTTATACCATTGATGTTTGTAGGAGACAACAATCCCATGTATGGATTGTATAGATGTGAGTGTTGATAATCAATCTACGTTGCAAGGCTTTGATAACTTAGTTGATTTGGATTATTCATGATGTATGGATCAAGTTTATATTCCATGTTCCTCTTGTGTTTTGACCTTGTTGTAAAAGTGACCTCTAAGGTTCTTAGGACTAGTGACAAGATGAAGGATGAAAGTTGTAAATTATATAAGTGTTGAATGTTTAGGGACTTTGGATCAATTCTAGACTTAGGGTTTGATTTGGATAATGAACTTATAAACGCTAAGATGTTAGATGTGACCTTAGGATGAACTTTTTCAAAGGATTTCCATTAAATGTATGAGAAAGGATGCATTCCCATACACCTAACTAACAAGGTGATTTTGAATTTGATGATTTATCCAAGTCTAGAATGATGTTTTCAAAGCTCTAAAGTTGTTTGTGGGTTGAAGATGATAAATGTTTGGATGGATGAAGTGTTCAATTTGATCTGAAATGAACCTAGGAAGGACTTGTTTACTAGGAAAAAATAGTGAAGAACATTCCTTTCTCTAAGAGTAATTCAAAATCAAAAGACCAATGTTTGTATGAAAACCATATGACCAAAAGATGTCAAGCACATGTGTGGGGTCCAATTGATTCAATATTTTCTAAATGGATTATTTTTACCACAAACAAACTCTTGATTAGATTTTCAACTATATGTCCAATGTCCTAATTCTCTTTCATCCCGCAAAGTGCATTATGCGGAAATTGAGAAAATCAAGGCAAAGGTTACCTAAGGTTGACTTTAGTAGAAGCAAATTGAGATGAAATCAAAATGTTTAGAAGCCCCTAAGGATATGAATCCCAAGGGAAAGCAATAACATGTGAATTTGTTCAAGGATATTTTCTTCTCCTAAAGGGTTTGAGGTTTGATGCTCATGTTGAATGTTGGTTTTCCAATGTTTTTCATCAAAGCACTGTGTTTTCAATCTAACTCACTAGCAATATAACATCCTAGCTCAATTGGTACATTTTTCTTGGTGGGCTTGCCTCATGTCCTTCGTAGTAGAAGAGATGATTTTACATGAAACCAAGGAAAAAATATAAAGGTATGTTAAGAATGAAGTCTTAACCTCTATATTTCAACCAAGATCAGACATGGCAAGTAACTTCTTGGAATCTAAGTTCCAATGCACCACTTTGATAAACTCGCTCAATGGATCAATAAGTCACTACAAAACAAGGGTTCTAGTTCAGAATTTCCATTCGTAGAGATTGAACCATACGGTGAGAGTCCCCTTTTGGATCCATCTCATTGGAGCCAACTATGTGATACTTGCGTTTACTCCAATACCCACATTTATATCCCAGTTGGAAATACTCTTGGCTTTAGAGTGTTACTGTTTGAGTTGTTCCCTTGGGTGAGTACTTTTTCCCCAAGGCAGGCCGTCTAGGATAAACAAAAGTGAGTAAAGACAAAATTCGTAACTCGATCAATCTTTGATAGAAACAAAGAGAGAATATACACGATAATGCCCCCACTCACACTCGCATAAGATCTTGTTCAATTTTAAACCTAAATCAAAGTGTGTGGGTAATTAATTACACAATTTAATGTCACCAAAAGCCTTTTGATTCTCAAGATCACATTGAGGCACGAGAGAAGCGTATACATCTTTTGATGATATTACTTTGTGTAAATAACTACAAAACAATAAAGATACACATTCATTTTATCCTTCAAAGCAATGATTCGATTTTTTTTAAGTGCCAAAGGAAAGATGAAGATTTCCTTGTTCAATTTGTTATTCCCAAACAAAATTTAGTGAGTTTGTCCTAGGATTCGTTTTAAACCTTTTGTAGCAAGAATTTGAATTTGTTTTTTTTAAGAGCCAAAAGAAAAAGTGTGAGTTGATTCAAAATAGAAAATTAAAGTAAGAAATGGATGCCTCTTGAGCATTTAAAAATACTTTGTGAATTTTTCAAGTTCAATGCACAACTTCCCAACTCAAATCTGTTTGCTTTTACTTGATTCCAATGCTCACTTTCAATGTCAACCTACAAATAGTACCAAATTATTAGAAATAAAATAACCCACCAAATCTCCTATTCACCATTATGTTAAACATTAACAGTAAAGAACAATTATCGAGAAAATAAAAAGACAACCGATGACTTCTGCCCTTCAAATGATTGCACATATAGCTAAAGATTAATATATCAAAATCTATGCTTTGACTCAAAATTACTACAAATGATGACAATGATTCCAAATCTTCTAATAGCATTCAATGACGATGACTCTAAATGTATAAATCAGTATACTTTTATCTTTCAAATCAAGAAACCTATGCTTCTTACAAAAATCAATATATCATTAGCAAACATACCGATTGTTGTCTAATGCATGTCAATCCATCATAAAGTCCCCATACCCATTGTTGAGCAGATATACAACCTTTCATAAATGTAGCAGATTCTTTCATGTGCCAAATCCTTCATAAATGTGACAGCCTCATAAAGTTTTCATGTGTAAAAAAGGAAATTTAATAGATGCATTCAAAATTCAAACAAATGCAATAGATGCCAATAGATTAAAGTAATTCTAGATGTGATAGTGTGACAGTCTATAGATAAGATTTATGCAAGAATGATGGTTAATTTTAAAGCCAAAAAATGATGAGTTTGTGCCCATATAACAGAAAGTGAGACTTGCACCTAAATCTTGTCAAAATTATGCCCACAAAGATTTAAAATGTGTTTGGATGTGTTCTAATAAGTGATTTTCCTAATATAAATTCATTCCAATAAGTGCGATTTGTAAAAAAAGTGTGTTCCATTTTTTTTTTGCAACTTCATGTGTACCTTCCACTTCTCCATTTTGGTGAGTGGCTGCCTCAAGAAAGTTTCGCTACATCTAGCAAAGATTTAAAGTAGAAAAATTCCAGATTTAATTCTTCAAATTGATATTAAATGCATTTCTTACCTCCTGGGTGCTAGGCAGTATTATCAACCATTATCTATAGCTTTCTGTGAGATCCTACAAGCAACAATTGAGACAACAATTGTTTTTGTGAAGATATTGAGATACACTTTCTAGCTTTGAGTAGTAGTGTAGCTGTTTGTTTCATGTCTTAAAAACACTTCAAATTCATGTTACAACTGTGGATATGTTGCGTATTGGAATCCTTTGATTTTTACTAGTGTTACGCCCACCTCATACTCTTTGCTTATTCGTACATTTCTATTTTGGCATTTGGAAGCTTATCCTTTCCTCCTCCTGTGGTCTCCTCCAAATGGCCTATCCATTGCCAACATCCTCCCAGCAAATTCAATTATTCCTTTGCATTGTCCACAATGTTTCCATTTGTGGTCTACCTGAAATGCCTACATGTCCCTGCCCACTGTATGCACCATCAGAGATTTTTTTCTTTCTTTATGACAATGTTGCCAACTGCGTAGTGCGTCAGCCTTGGTCTATAGTGTTTATTTAGTATTTTAGGTCTCTAAGGGCTAACATATGGATGTCACTAGGCATAGATCATAGAGCATAAGTGTGGGCTAGGGGTGATCATGATAGCAGACACAGAAGTCATGACATCAAATCATGCATTAAATGCGTGAATGGGAGCCTAGAATGAGACTATAAGATAAGACAACTGATAGCAAGAGGATCGATACAATCTTGAAAATCTATCAATAGACTTTAAGTGATTCTTTCCTCCCAAGGATCGATATTAAATGATTCTGTCCTCCTAGCACCACAGAAAGAAAAAGAAAACAATATCAATAAAAGATATGGTGCTTAAAACAGTCATAACACCAACAAATGCACAACAAGTTTCAGTTCCTAATGCATTTAATCAATGGTCGATGAAAAAAAACATCACTGTAAGAATAACTCAACTGTCGTTGTTAGAGATAATAGTACCAACCTAAAACTATGAATGCACAACAATTTAAAATTTAGAGAAATGCGACAATACCAGCTTACAAGTCTACCTTTGGAAAATATTATTCATATCATCAAGAAGTGAAATCATGCATTGTGTCAAGAAGGGGATGAGATAAAAGTCGATATAGATTGCTTTGAAAATAATGGTCGCCCAAGTTCACCATACCCATTTGCCTCTGTTACAAAAATGAAAGAAGCTGCAATACAGAACAATGAGATGAAGAGAAGCCCCCCTATGTTTGACCATTCAAGCAACAAAAAATATTCAAGCAAAATAGAAATTTAAGCTTTTAAGAATTCATTGTTGTAGACACCCATATATGCAGTGCTCCTCTCACCTCTCGAATGGGGTTTACGAGTAGACATATATATGTTGTAACCTCTCCTTGCTAGCTTCACTGCAATGCACCAAGAGGAGTGATTCATACCCGGTTACCAACACCCTGTGAAGCTACTGTTCAAACAAGACAGAAAAAAAATCAAATCAAATAAGTTTAGGCATGCCATTTAAGTATTTGCACACTTGTCTTTATATTTAATTATCTCACTGCATAGATTGGGGTAGGCATACCAACAACAGTCTACTATGAGATCTTATGCTAGCAGAACAATTAATTTCTAGTTTTCAAATCTACGTGCCAGTAATATTGACCGTAATAACTTACTTCAATGGCCAATGTAGGGGATACATTATTATAGTCATGATTACCATGTGCAGCTATGTTGAATGCTAGTCTGAGTAATTGGCCACTGCCATAAAGAAAAGATGCCTCACCCCAAAGTGAATAGTCCACAAAACGTAGTAAGGAGGAGCCCACATATTAGTGTCGTTCCTCCCACATTTAAAGTGCGATATGCATCAAATAAGGATGTTGCTATATAAAGGACTAAAGAGATCTAACCTCATAAGGATTGAAGAGATCTTGTAAAGATTGAGGGGGGCAACTATTCTCCGTACAATTTGTTAGAAATATAAAACAACAAAGAAAGTGGAAGCATAGAACAGGCACATTGACTATTGGACCGCATGTAACACATTGAATCAGGAAGGTGTGTAAAGCTAAAGAGAGTAGTGAATAGTGTAGATTCACTTTATTGCATTAGAGAAGTACTTGGCAAACTATCTCAGGAATTTGGTCAAATCACAGTCATCATCACAACTCATAAATAAGAATTGGTGAAAGAATTTCAACAAAATGATAGAGAATGGAATCAACGACCCAACCCTAATCTGCCCCATAAGATGCCATCCATTTTTCTATCTAAAATCCTTGCAAGTATAGTCAGATGCAAATAGACAAACAATGTAAAAATCATGATGTAAATAGACGGTGGGCGCCAAATGTAAGGACCAAAATCAGCATTGAACAAAGATTGATGGGTATGGGTTAAATCTATCAACTTTGAAAAAATGAGATGAAAGCCCTCCTTATGAAATTATTGAGTAAACATAAAGGAAATATTGACATTATCAAACTAACGTAAAATCATAAGCAATATAAGCATAAAATCTATTCCTAAACTACTCAAGCATCATCCGATAGGAAGATTGGTGCTACTTTGATATGAAAAGTAGCCCTTTCCCAACCCCTTTAGATAAGCTAAATGATAAAATTATTTGAAGATGGTATGGAATGCTAAGATATGGATTCAAATGACAATGATATGGAGAAAGATCTAAAGATTGTGGAGCTGTGGAGAATTTGTTGAAGGATGAAGCCTCTATTTAAATATTCTCAAGTTGAAAGAATGCTTATGAGACAGCAATGTGGGATCAAAAACAAGCCAATGAAAAAAGGCCACTTGTCAACTTGTGATAGGCTCGAGGATGAGCACATTTTGGTAAATGTGCCAAAGAGATGGAGATTTCAAATTTGAATTTGAGAGTAAATGCTGAGTGGGGGACATGTAAGAGCTTATTAATTGCTTTGTTTGATGTACATGTCCACTTGATTTTGAATTCAAAGTTGAGGGAATATTCCTAAAAGATGCCATGTTGATTTAACAAATCAATAAATTTATTTATATGCGCAAGTGGAAAAATCTAGAGAATACAAGTGATTAGGATTAGCATTAGATTAGATTTAAACCTGATTTAGTTAATTAAAAAAAGGATTAGTTGATTTGACATTTTTTCTTTAGATTTATATATTAAACTAAATCAAAAAGGAGATGAAAGATGATAAAGATTTAGTTAGGTGATTTGACCTTTTTGCTTTAGATCTAAAGATTAAACTAAATCAAAAAGGAGATGAAAGATGATAAAGATTTAGTTAAATAAATATTTGATTTATTTAGCAAAGAGTGATAATGATAAGATTAAATTAAATAAAGTTGATGACCTTTAGGAGATTGAAATTGATTTACCTAATGAATGGATGAATGTGAATTGAGTGCATAATGCTAATTCCAGGTGTCTACATTTATAAATAAATAAGTTCACTTAAAAGAGAGGGCCACGCCAAAAAGTGATGCAATTTTTTTCACTATTCAAATTTGGTAAAATAAGCATAAAATATTCAAATCAGTAAATGAAATGGTGAATCATAGAAAAACAATTTGATTTAGGATTGCAATGGAAAAGCTAAAGAGCATCTTTCTTACTAGATGTTGAATCTCCAACATGTTTCTAACTAGATGTATACTAACAATATTTTTATAAAGTCATTGAAGATGATACAACCTTCTTGAACTGGAGGATAAGAATCTAAAAAAAGTGAACATAAATATTGCAAAATATATTTCCCAAAAAGATGATAGCATGCAAAGGAAATTCCTAAAGCAAATAAATCATTTGCTATCTCATGGAGGGGCTGAAACCTTGGATCCATGATAACTTTATTTTATCATAATATAAAATAATACTAAAATTTAACATATATCTTTTTCTATTATCAGATTTAAGCTCTTACTGGATTAATCTTTGAAAAATAAAATCACAATATTTTCATAATTGCAAACTTAGACTATGAAAATCCGTGATTACTCATAAATTTTGGTGTCCAAATGGATTATTTTTCTACCAGTTGATAGTTTATTCACTATTTATATAAGCATATCATTTAACAATATATCAGCAACCAATTTCCTTAACCAAAATGTAATAAATAAATACATTAATTTTAAGCCAAGGACCATGCCAATAGGAGGCTCTAGTTTTATTGAATATTCATGAACTAGAACAAAAAGGAATTTAAGTCTACCTTGGTAAAGGAGACATAAATTATTTCAAGCACTGAATCAAATGGTGAGTGGTGGGAAAAGAATTGGTTTAATATGATTTGGGTGACTATGGATTGGAATAGATTTCAGCGGTTGTCCCTACGTTGAGACTCGGAAACATGTGGGCCTGCAATCATCGAAGAAAGCTGCACATATGCTTATTTCCGGTCTCGTAAAATAGCCTTCTTTGAGGGACATCCAATTTTGACATTGCAGCTCGGTGCTCTAGCTAACTTCTCAATATTTGTAAGCCGCTGCATACTTGCAAGCCTATTATTGTTAAGTGATGGTTGAGGAGGACATCCAAAAGTGACGTTGCAGCTCGACGCTTTAGCTTACTGCTCCAAAGTTGTAAGGCCAATATTGTTCCTGGAAAAGACATGGGCGAGAAACATAAACAGGAACACAAGAAGCAGTGTCGCCTGTTTCATACGCATCGGACTCCTCATATCTATTATATCGAATGCACAAAAATTTCTATAGGTTTGAACTGTTTAATAAACAGAAATATATTCACGTTTGAACTGAATAATCAATTGCTAGATGAAAATTTGTTTGGGAATGAGCATAATACTGTAAGCCTTTTGGCATTCAAAGTCTTATAGCGTAGTGGATATGGACTAATTTACCATCTAGTTTGTATTCAAACTAGAACCTTCACTTTGTAGAGCGGTATTGATGAAGCTATGAAATAAGCGCCGAAACATATTTCATTCTGAGTTTTACTTTGGATTCTTTTAATTTTAATTTTGTTTCAAGAGCTTACTAGATGTGTATCTTTTAAATTTATATCACAATGAAAATGTGGAAAATGTGCAAATTAGTAGGGTATTTAAGGAAGGATAGTTTAACATGTTTCTTGAACAACTTTATGGTATCTTCTTCTTACTAAATCTATAACATAATATCTTTTTTTTTTTCTATTATCTTATGTGAAATTGAAAGCAACCAATGGTTACAGGTATATACAATTCATGCAATTTTTTGCAATCTCTATTTATAACTATTTTCTTCTATATATAATGTCAGTTCAATGTAGACACAATGAAATATTTTCATTACTGGTAAAATATATTTTACATGGATCTTTAAATTTAGTTATATTAAAATTAGAACTAAGGAACTATTTACCACTATAATAGAGGCATTCGCTATCTAGAAGTTCAAGGACAATAAGTGATAGAAAATAGATAATAAACTAAAACACAAATACTAACCTAAAGGTCTACATTAATTATTATCCCAAAGGTCTTTATAACAACCAAATTTAAATGATTGATATGGTTCAATTCCTCTACAACTATTTCAATATAAAAATTTACCTGATTTAAAAGTATCAAATTAAAACCCTAAATGAATGTCATATTTATAAACTAATGTATTACTCTCAAAGATACAAATCTTCTTTTTTTAGCATATATCAAATTTAATCACATTATTTACTACATCATTAATTAATCAATTATTAAAAATCATTAATTGACCATTTATTACAATTTATCATTTATTATATCATTAATCAATTATGATTAATTATGATTTATTTCTATTTATCTATTTATGCATTAAGTGAGAGCAAATTAGCCATTAGTAAATAAAATTTTCACTTTTATTTTACCAGTTAACTACATCTTAGCTCATTATTTTACTTTCTCTTGTTTTATAAACTTATTATTTAGTCATGAATGAATTTTTTTTCAAATAGAAACATTTTCCTCTCATTTATTGATTTATTAAATCAAAAAAATCATTTTCTTATCTTCTCATGGGTTTGAAATGGGAAAATATTTTATTAGATGAGTTGAAACCACTAACTTTTTAGCCAACTCAAGTATTTGATCTTATCCTCATCTTTAATTTGATTTTTCTACAAAGTCTATCAATATCATCATTCCATCATTACTTTTATCAATAAATATTGATGCAGGAGCATCCAGTGGTGTGAGGGCAATCTTGCATCACCCAAAAACACGATTTCCATTTTTCTTCCTATTGTTTTCTTTTTCTAGATTTTTTTGCATTTCTGGATACCCTTTTCGTCAAATAAGAGTTTCCAACTTTCAGAACAGTTTTTCTGCTCAATTGCTATTTTTAGCAGGTTTGAATTTAAAGTCGTGGGAAGACAGATTTATGGAAAGGTTCAGGATGGAAAAATACACATTCTGGTGAAAGAATCGGGTCAAGATCATTCACGATTTGAAAGTTATTCAAGTTCCAGTTTCTGCTTTTTACCTTGAAAAACATTCCGAGCTTTGTTTGAGGCACTAAACGATCCCGGATGGGCCTGAAAATATATGGAAAGGCAAAAGTAGTCCACCGAAGGCCTACTTTGTGGAAAATTGTCTTTTCAAGAGATTTCCGAAAAGGCATTATCATTGAAGATCCAACGGTCGGATTAAAAGTTATGGCTGCCAGAAGTTGGTGCATATTTTAGAAATGTGCTAATTTTCGACTGTAGATTTAAACTTGAATTTCAAATTGTAATTTTGGCTCCAAACCGCCAAAAATCTTATCTTGAAGGTTGTTTTTCGTTCCAAATTGGAAATGTGTCTATTTAGGGGTTTGTTTTTTATTTTTTTTAGGTAACTTTTTGGGAAATAAGTTCGCATGCTGTGAAAGGGGATCTAGGTAATTTTCTGTAAGTTTGTAATTTGCATGTATCACAGAGTTCAAGGATTTGTGATCCTCTACATCTAAGAGTTCCATATTTTAATAGAAAATATAATTCTCTATTTTGTGAGTGTATTTCTGTGTCTCGAGTTTGCTCTCTCATCAGGTGGTATCAGAGTGGGTATTCTTGAGCATGTGAACAGATAGCCGATCATGAGGCAGTTTGACCAGGACCGTGGTTGTGGGTTCAAGATCTTCAAGATGCCTCCAAGAGTGATGCCTGGTAGGCGTGGTGGTGCCAGAGGTGGCCGAGGTGGTAGAAATGCTGATGGAAGAGATCCATTGGCAGTCGAGGGTTTCAGAGCCCTCTAGAGACAAATTGATGTGTTGCAAGAATAGATGAGAAGAGGGTTAAACCCAGGAAGGAGAGGAGAAAGTGAGGTTGAAGAAGAGGTGGAAGATTCAGATGTGGAAGAGGAAGAAGAACCGATTGATCAAGATCAGATGCGGTTGATAAGGGTCGGTTCACAGATTATAAAAAGACCCAAAATAGAAGTCCCCAGTTATTCTGGAAGTCTGAACTTGGAAGAGTTGATCGATTGGATCAATGAGCTAGAAGAATATTTTGAGTATGAAGAAGTAGAAGACCCAGATCGGGTTAAGTTTGCAAAAAGGAAGCTAAAGGGCCATGCCAATATATGGTGGAAAGAGGTCCAGTTGGAGAGAAATCAAAGAGGAAAAGGAGAGATCAGTAGTTGGGATCGCATGGTGGAGAAACTAAAGAAGAAATTCATACGAGTAGACTACAAGTTAGATCTGCTGAAGAAATTGCAACGGTTGAAGCAAGGAAGTAGATCTGTGAAAGAATACACAGAAGATTTTCACAAGATGATCATTAGAATGGGCCATGCAGAAGCCAACAAGGAGAAGGTAGCCTGTTATCTTAATGGGTTACGACCGAGCATTCAAGAGGAGCTAAGCCTAGTCAGAATGACTACCATTGAGGATGCATACAAATTTTCTTTGAAAGTGGAGAAGCTGAACAAAAGATTTGACAACAAGCAACAAGGTCGAGGAGGTCAAAGTGGAAGAGGTAGTGGAAGATCTTCTGGGAGCCGAAATGAGGATGAAAGGAAAAATGAAGATGTGGGTACCAGTTGAGGTCAAAGGAATGATAACTTCTACGGCCCTCGTGATCAAAAAAGTGGTGATCAAAGGGGTAGAGGACAAGGAAGATCTAGGCCATGACCCGAAAGAGGTGGTTTTAGAGGAACTTGTTTCCATTGTGGTGAAGAAGGGCACCGAGCCTATGAATGTCCACAACACTAAAGAAGGCCAGAAGGTCATGGAAGTGTTGCACATGCAGATGAGGAGGCTCAATCCAAGCATTCAGATGATGCTGAAAGGGGAGAAGCCCTAGTGGTTAGAAGAGCCTTGGCGACTGAAGAGAAGGAGCCAGAACAGAGGAAGAATCTATTCTGCACAAGGTGCAAGTGTGAAGACAAATGTTGTAAGGTCATTATTAACAGTGGGAGTATTGATAATCTGGTGTGAGAAGAGATGGTTACGAAGTTGAAGCTAAAAAGGGAAAGGCATCCACATCCATATTGGATTGCCTGGTTGCAGAAAGACCACAAAGTTCTGGTCAATGAGTAGTGCATGGTGAAGTTCAAGATTGGAAGCTATCGTGATGAGGTATTCTGTGATATCATCCCCATGGATGCATGTCACATGTTGTTGGGGAGGCCATGGCAGTTTGATAGGCCTGATGTATATGATGGACAGGAAAACACTTATTCCCTGATGAAGGATGGAATCTGCCATAAGTTGAAACCCTTGAAGAAGGACTAAGAAAAGGTATGCAGTAGTGCTAGAATTTGTTTTGTTGATGGAAAGAAATTTTTAGAAGGCATGAAGCATGAGCGTATGTGTTATCCATTGATTACTAGAATGGATAAGAATGGTAGTGAGAAGGTGCCAGTAGAAGTTTTTGGACTATTGGATGAGTTTTAGAAGATTATTTATGATAACTTACCTGAGGGTTTACCACCAATGAGGAAGATCAGTCATCAAATTGACTTGATCCCTGGAGCCAGTTTGCCAAATAAGGCAGCTCATGGAATGACTCCTGCAGACAATGAGGAGTTGAACACACAATTTCAAGATTTGTTGAGGAAGGGTTTGATTCGAGAGAGTCTGAGCCCATGTGTAGTACCTGCAGTACTAGCATCGAAGAAGGATGGGGAGGGGAGGATGTGTACAGACTCCAGAGCTATAAATAAGATAACAATCAAGTACATATTTCCATTGCCAAGGGTGGATGACCTAATGGACTATTTGAGTGGAGCACGGTACTTCAAAAAGATTGATCTGAAGAGTGGATATCACCAGATTTGGATTCGTGAGGTAGATGAATGGAAGACTGCCTTCAAGAGCAAAGAGGGCGTGTACGAGTGGTTAGTCATGCCTTTTGGGCTAACCAATGCACCGAGCACATTCATGCGGCTAATGAATGAGGTACTGAAAGAGTTTCTAGGGAATTTTGTCATTGTGTAGTTAGATGATATTTTAATATTCAGTAAGTCCCTAGGTGAGAATTTGATGCACATTCGTAGAGTCTTTTAAAAGTTGAGAGAAGAAAAATTGTTGATTAATCTGAAGAAGTGTAGTTTTGTAAAGAAAGAGTTAGTGTACTTGGGGTTCATTGTCTCGGTGGAGGGTCTCAAGATGAACCCAGAGAAGGTGAAGGCTATTTTAGAATGGCCTACCCCAAGAACTGCTAGTGAGGTGATATTTTTCCATGGTTTGGCAAGTTTCTATAGAAAGTTAATTAGAAACTTCAGTAGTATTTGTGCACCCTTGACTGAAACAATGAGAGGGGATAGAAAAGAGTTCAAGTGGAGCACTGGAGCAGCAAAGAGTTTTGATCTGTTGAAGCAGAAGGTGACAGAGCAACCAGTTTTAGCCCTCCTAGATTTCAATAAGGTGTTTCAGGTGGATTGTGATACCAGTGGTTGTGCCATTGGAGTAGTGATGAGCCAAGAAGGTAAGCCCATTGCCTATTTAAGTGAAAAGTTAAATGATGCAAAGAGAAAGTACTGTGTGTATGATCATGAATTTTATGCAATAGTTCAAGCATTAAACAAATGGGGACATTATCTATTGCCAAAGGAATTTGTTTTGTTTACTGATCATCAAGCATTACAGTATCTGAGTAGTCAGGGAAAGTTAAATAAGAGGCATATGAAATGGGTAGAGTTTTTGCAGAGTTATACCTTTGTTTTAAAGCATAGGAGTGGCAAGTCAAATAAGGTTGCAGATACCTTAAGTAGGAGGCAAACATTGTTGACAGAGATGCAGATTGAAGTGGTTGGGATCAATGAACTCAAGACAGTGTATCCTGAAGATCTTGATTTTGTAGAGGCTTTGAAAGCTTGCAAAGAGCCTGTTATAGTTGATAGGACGAAGTGGCTAGATTTCATAATCCAGGATGGCATGTTGTTTAAGGGAAGTCAATTGTGTATTCCAAGGAGTTCCATGAGGGAAAACCTGATAAAGGAGAAGCACAGTGGAGGAATGGTAGGACATTTTGGTCAGGATAAGACCATTGCCATTATCAGTGAGTATTATTTTTGGCCTCAGTTATCACAAGATGTGAAGAAGTTTGTGCAGAGTTGCAGGGTATGTCAAATGGCTAAAGGAGTGAGCCGAAATATATGGTTGTATCAGCCCTTACCTATACCAGAGAGGCCATGGGAGGATATAAGTATGGACTTTGTTCTTGGTTTGCCAAGGACACAGAGAGGGAATGACTCAGTATTTGTGGTAGTTGATAGGTTTTCGAAGATGGCACATTTCATCCCATGCCAAAAGACCCATGATGTAGTCCACATTGCTGACTTGTTCTTCAGAGAAGTGTTGAGACTACATGGTCTGCCAAAAAGTATAGTCTCAGATCGTGATACCATGTTCGTGGGATACTTTTGGAGGACCTTGTGGAAAAGTTGAAGATAGAGCTAAAGTTCAGTTATGCACACCATCCACAAACTGGTGGGCAGACTAAGGTTATGAATAGAAGTTTGGGTAACCTACTGAGATGCTTGGTAGGAGATAAACCTAAGGGATGGGACTTGATCTTACCCCAGGTAGAATTTTCTTACAATAATTCTGTCAATAGAAGTACTAGTAGATCACCATTCTAGATTGTGTATGGAGGCAGTCCCAGGACCGCTCCAAAATTGAGGAAGATGGACCAAGAGAAGAAGACTAGTGCTGAAGCTGAAGAATTTACAGAGCAAATCAAGAATATACATGAGAATGTCAGAGAGCATATCAATAAGATGAATATGTAGTATAAGGCTAAGGCAGATCAGAAAAGGAGGTATAAGGAGTTTTAGATTGGTGATGAAATGATGGTCTACTTGAGGAAAGAAAGGTTTTCAATGGGAACCTATAACAAACTAAAGATGAAGAAGTTTGGTCCCTGTAAAATTGTGAAGAGGCATGAATCAGGGAATGCATATGAGGTAGAGTTTCCAGATGGATTCAACATTTCCTCTATGTTCAATATTTTAGATTTGATAGAGTATCATGAAGGTGGCACAGAGGAAACAACAATAATGGAATAGTTTGGCATTCCAGCACCTACTTCAGAGAAGGAGGAGATTGAAGAAATTCTGGATAGCCGTGTGGAAAGGAGTACCAGAAACAGGCAGTATGAAGAATATCTGGTAAAATGGAAAGGAGGGCCTGTGGAAGATTCTTCTTGGTTCTCTAAGGCAGAGGTTGACTGTTTGGGTTTTCCTCAACCATCTGAGATGTGACACGGTCACTTCTCAAATTACTCTAGGTGTCTGATGCAGGAGCATCCAGTGGTGTGAGGGCAATCTTGCATCACCCAAGAAAATGATTTCCATTTATGTTCCTGTTGTTTTCTTTTTGTAGATGTTTTTGCATTTCTCGATACCCTTTTTGTCAAATGAGAGTTTCCAACTTTCAGAACAGTTTTTTAACTTTTTTTTGCTCAACTGCTATTTTTTGTAGGTTTGAATTTGAAGTTGTGGGAAGACAGAAATTTATGGGAAGGTTTAGGATGGAAAAATACATAGTCTAGTAAAAGAATCAGGTCAAGATCATTCACGATTTGAAAGTTATTCAAGTTCTAGTTTTTTCTTTTTTCTTTGAAAAACCTTCCAAGCTCAGTTTGAGGCACAAAACGCTCCCAGATGGGCCTGAAAATTTGCAGAAATGCCAAAGTATTCTGCTGAAGGACTACTTTGAAAAAAATCATCTTTTTGAGAGCTTTCCAAAAAGGCATTATCATTGAAGATCCAACAGTCGGATTAAAAGTTATGGCTGTCGAAAGTTGGTGCATATTTTAGAAATGTGCTAATTTTTGACTGTAGATTTAAACTTGAATTTCAAATTGTAATTTTGGCTCCAAATCGCCAAAAATATTATCTTGAGGGTTGTTTCTCGTTCCAAACCAGAAATGGGTCTATTTAGGGGTTTGTTTCTAATTTTTTTGGGTAACTTTTTAGGAAAGAAGTTCACATGCTTTGAAAAGGGATCTGGGTAATTTTCTGTAAGTTTGTAATTTGCATGTATCACAGAGCTCAAGGATTTGTGATCCTTTGCATGTAAGAGTTCCATATTTTAATAGAAAATATTATTCTCTATTTTGTGAGTGTATTTCTATGTCTCGGGTTTGCTCTCTCATCAGGTGGTATCAGAGTGGGTTTTCTTGAGCGTGTGAACAGATCGCCGATCGTGAGGTAGTTTGCACCAAGACCGTGGTTGTGGGTTCAAGATCTTTAAGATGCCTCCAAGAGTGATGCCTGGTAGGTGTGGTGGTGCCAGATGTGGCCGAGGTGGTAGAAATGTTGATGGAAGAGATCCATTGGCAGCTGAGGGTTTTAGAGCCTTCCAGAGACAAATTTATGCATTGCAAGAATAGATGAGAAGAGGGTTAAACCAGGGAAGGAGAGGAGAAAGTGAGGATGAAGAAGAGGTGGAAGATTCAAATGTGGAAGAGGAAGAAGACTTAATCGATCAAGATCAGATGCGTTTGATAAGGGCCATTTCAAAGATCGAAAAAAGATCCAGAATAGAAGTCCCTAGTTATTCCGGAAGTCTGAACCCGGAAGATTTGATCGATTGGATCAACGAGCTAGAAGAATATTTTGAGTATGAAGAAGTAGAGGACCAAGATCGAGTTAAGTTTGCAAAAACAAAGTTGAAGGGCCATGCCAATATATGGTGGAAAGAGGTCTAGTTAGAGAGAAATTGAAGAGGGAAAGGAGAGATCAATAGTTGGGATCACATGGTGGAGAAACTGAAGAAGCAGTTTATGAGTAGACTACAAGTTAGATCTGCTAAAGAAATTGCAAGGGTTGAAGCAAGGAAGTATATTTGTGAAAGAATACACAGAATATTTTCACAAGATGATCATTAGAACGAGCCATGTTGAAGCCAACAAGGAGAAGGTAGCTCATTATCTTAATGGGTTACCACTGAGCATTCAAGAGGAGCTAAGCCTGGTGAAAATGACTACCATTGAGGATGCATACCAATTTTCTTTGAAAGTTGAGGAGAAGCTGAACAAAAGATTTGACAACAAGCAAAAAGGTCAAGGAGGTCAAAGTGGAAGAGGTAGTGGAAGATCTTCTGGGATCTGAAATGAGGATGAAATGAAAAATGAAGATGTCGGTACCAGTCGAGGTCAGAGGAATGATAACTTCTATTGCCATCGTGATCAAAACAGTGGTGATCAAAGGGGTAGAGGATGAGGAATATCTAGTCCAGGACCCGAAAGAGGTGGTTTTAGAGGAACTTGTTTCCATTGTGGTGAAGAAGGGCATCAGGCCTATGAATGTCCACAACACCAAGGAAGGATAGACAGAAGGCCAGAAGGTCATGGAAGGGTTGCACATGCAGATGAGGAGGCTCAATCCAAGCATTCAGATGATGTTGAAAGGGGAGAAGCCCTAGTGGTTAGAAGAGCCTTGGCAACTGAAGAGAAGGAGGCAGAATAGAGGAATAATCTGTTCCGCACAAGGTGCAAGTGTGAAGACAAATGTTGTGAGGTCATTATTGACAGTGGGAGCACTGATAATCTGGTGTGAGAAGAGATGGCTACGAAGTTGAAGTTGAAAAGGGAAAGGCATCCACATCCATATTGGATTGCCTGGTTGCAGAAAGACCACAAAGTTCTGGTCAATGAGCAGTGCATGGTGAAGTTCAAGATCAGAAGCTATCGTGATGAGGTACTCTGTGATATCATCCCCATGGATGCATGTCACATGTTGTTGGGGAGGCCATGGCAGTTCAATAGGCGTGTTGTACAAGATGGCCAGGCAAAAACTTATTCCCTGATGAAGGATGAAATCCACCATAAGTTGAAACCCCTAAAGAAGGATGAAGAAAAGGTATGTAGTAGTGCTAGAATTTGTTTTGTTGATGGAAAGAAATTTTTAGAAGGCATGAAGCATGAGCATATGTGTTATGCATTGATTCCTAGAATGGATAAGGAAGGTAGTGAGAAGGTGATAGTAGAAGTTTCTGGACTATTGGATGAGTTTCAGAAGATTATTTATGATAACGTACCTGAGGGTTTACCACCAATGAGGAAGATCAGTCATCAGATTGACTTGATCCCTGGAGCCAGTTTGCCAAATAAGGCAGCTCATAGAATGACTCTTGTAGAGAATGAGGAGTTGAACACACAAGTTCAAGATTTGTTGAGGAAGGGTTTGATTCGAGAGAGTCTGAGCCCATGTGTAGTACCTACAGTACTATCACTGAAGAAGGATTAAGAGTGGAGGATGTGTACAGACTCGAGAGCTATAAATAAGATAACAATCAAGTACAGATTTCCATTGCCAAGGATGGATGACCTAATGGACTGTTTGAGTGGAGCACGGTACTTCAAAAAGATTGATCTGAAGAGCGGATATCACCAGATCCGGATTCGTGAGGGAGATGAATGGAAGACTGCCTTCAAGACCAAAGAGGGCTTGTACAAGTGGTTAGGCATGCCTTTTGGGCTAACCAATGCACCGAGCACATTCATGCGGCTCATGAATGAGGTACTGAAAGAGTTTCTAGGAAAATTTTTCATTGTGTACTTAGATGATATTTTAATATTTAGTAAGTCCCTAGGTGAGGATTTTATGCATATTCATAGAGTCTTTGAAAAGTTGAGAGAAGAAAAAATGTTGATTAATCTAAAGAAGTGTAGTTTTGTAAAGAAAGAGTTAGTGTACTTGGGGTTCGTTGTCTCGACGGAGGGTCTCAAGATGGACCCAGAGAAGGTGAAGGCTATTCTAGAATGGCCTGCCCCAAGAACTGCTACTGAGGTGAGATTTTTCCATGGTTTGGAAAGTTTTTATAGAAAGTTAATTAGAAACTTCAGTAGTATTTGTGCACCCTTGACTGAAACAATGAGAGGGAATAGAAAAGAGTTCAAGTGGAGCACTGGAGCAGCAAAGAGTTTTGATCTATTGAAGCAGAAGGTGACAGAGTAACTGGTTTTAGCCCTCCTAGCTTTCAATAAGGTGTTTTAGGTGGATTGTGATGCCAGTGGTTGTGCCATTGGAGTAGTGATGAGCCAAGAAGGTAAGCCCATTGCCTATTTTAGTGAAAAGTTAAATGATGCAAAGAGAAAGTACTCTATGTATGATCAGGAATTTTATGCAATAGTTCAAGCATTAAACAAATGGAGACATTATCTGTTGCCAAAGGAATTTGTTTTGCTTTCTAATCATCAAGCATTACAGTATCTGAGTAGTCAGGGAAAGTTAAATTAGAGGTATATGAAATGGGTAGAATTTTTGCAGAGTTATACCTTTTTTTTAAAGAATATTAGTAGCAAGTCAAATAGGGTTCCAGATGCCTTAAGTAGGAGGCAAAATTGTTGACAGAGATGCAGATTGAAGTGGTTGGGTTCAATGAACTCAAGAAATTGTATCTTGAAGATGTTGATTTTCCAGAGGCTTGGAAAGCTTGCAAAGAGCCTGTTACAGTTGACAGGACGAAGTGGCTAGATTTCATAATCTAGGATGGCATGTTGTTTAAGGGAAGCCAATTGTGTATTCTGAGGAGTTCCATGAGGGAGAACCTGATAAAGGAGAAGCACAGTGGAGGAATGGCTGGACATTTTGGTCGGGATAAGACCATTGCCATTATCAGTGAGCATTATTATTGGCCTCAGTTATCACAAAATGTGAAGAAGTTTGTGCAGAGTTGCAGGGTATGTCAGATGGCTAAAGGAGTGAGCCAGAATACTGGGTTGTATCAGCCCTTACCTATACTAGAGAGGCCGTGGGAGGATATAAGTATGGACTTTGTTCTTGGTTTTCCAAGGACACAGAGAGGGAATGATTCAGTATTTGTGGTAGTTGATAGGTTTTCAAAAATGGCACATTTCATCTCATGCCAAAAGACCCATGATGTAGTCCACATTGCTGACTTGTTCTTCATAGAGGTGGTGAGACTACATGGTCTGCCAAAAAGTATAGTCTCAGATCGTGATACCAAGTTCGTGGGATACTTTTGGAGGACCTTGTGGAAAAGGTTGAAGAAAGAGTTGAAGTTCAGTTCCGCACACCATCCACAAACTAATGGGCAGACTGAGGTTGTGAATAGAAGTCTGGGTAACCTACTAACGTGCTTGGTAGGAGATAAACCTAAGGGATGGGACTTGATCTTACCCCAGGCAGAATTTTCTTACAACAATTCTGTCAATAGAAGTACTGGTAGATGACCATTCCAAATTATGTATGGAGGTAGTCCCAGGACTACTTCAGAATTGAGGAAGATGGACCAGGAGAAGAAGACTAATGCTGAAGCTGAAAAATTTGCAGAGCACATCAACAATATACATGAGAATGTCAGAGAGCATATTAACAAGATGAATATGTAGTATAAGGCTAAGGCCAATCAGAAAAGGAGGTATAAGGAGTTTCAGATTGGTGATGAAGTGATGGTCCACTTGAGGAAAGAAAGGTTTCTAGTGGGAACCTATAACAAACTAAAGATGAAGAAGTTCAGTCCCTATAAAATTGTGAAGAGGCATGAATCAGGGAATGTAGATGAGGTAGAGTTTCCAGATGGATTCAATATTTCCCCTGTGTTCAATATTTTAGATTTGACAGAGTATCATGAAGGTGGCATAGAGGAAACACCAACAATGGAACAGTTTGGCATTCGAGCACCTACTTCAAAGAAGAAGGAGATTGAAGAAATCCTGGATAGCCATGTGGGAAGGAGTACTAGAAACAGGCAGTATGAAGAGTATCTAGTAAAATGGAAAGGAAGGCCTGTGGAAGATTCTTCTTGGTTGTCTAAGGCAGAGGTTGACCGTTTGGGTTTTCCTCAACCATCTGAGATGTGACAGGGTCACTTCTCAAATTACCCTGGGTGTCTGATGCAACATCATCTAGTGGTGTGAGGGCAATCTTGCATCACCCAAAAAGATGATTTCCATTTTTGTTCATGTTGTTTTCTTTTTGTAGATGTTTTTGCATTTCTAGATACCCTTTCCGTCAAATAAGAGTTTCCAACTTTTAGAACTACTTTTCTGCTTTTTTTGCTCAATTGCTATTTTTAGCAGGTTTGAATTTGAAGTTGTGGGAAGACAAAAAATTATGGGAAGGTTCAAGATGAAAAAAAACATAGTCTGGTGAAAGAATTAGGTCAAGATCATTCACGACTTGAAAGTTATTCAAGTTCCAGTTTCTACTTTTTGCCCTGAAAAACCTTCCGAGCTCAGTTTGAGGCACTAAACGATCCCTGATGGGCCTAAAAATTTGCAGAAACGCTATAGATGTCTGCCAAAGGCATACTTTTTGGAAAATCGTCTTTTCGAGAGATTTCCTAAAAGGTATTATCATTGAAGATCCAACGGTCAGATTAAAAGTTATGGCTGCCGGAAGTTGGTGCATATTTTAGAAATGTGCTAATTTTTGAATGTGAATTTAAACTTGAATTTCAAATTGTAATTTTGGCGCCAAACTACCAAAACACTTACCTCAAATGTTGTTTTTGGTTCCAAACCAAAATGGGTCTATTTATGGGCTTGTTTCTGATTTTTGAGTAACTTTTTTGGGAAAAGAAGTTTGCATGCTATGAAAGGGGGATCTGGGCAATTTCTGTAATTCTATAATTTTCTTTCTAAAACTTATGTAGCTTGCATGTATCACAGAGCTCAAGGATTTGTGATCCTCTACATGTAAGGGTTCCATATTTTAATAGAAAATATTATTCTCTATTTTGTGAGTGTATTTATGTGTCTCACGTTTGCTCCCTCGTCATTTTGTTACTATAAGGATAAACAAAAACACATAATGAAATTCCTCCTTATTTTCAATTGTATTTATTTCTTCTATTTCTTTCATAATCTAAGAGGAAGCATTATTAATTTTAAATTATTTAGTTAGTTATACAATTCTAACCCTTGTATCTTCTTTATCAAAGTTATATCTTCTTTATCAGATACATAAATATTTCTCATTAAATGGATTTAAATTAAATTTCCTAGTGGTAATAGAGTTTTTTTTAACTATTATAATATAATTAAAATTATTTTAGGGTTCAGTACAATTGGAAAAAATAAAATATACAAAAAGAACTCATTATGATTCATTTTTTTGTTGAATTTTATTAGGTTAAGCAATAGATTCTTGCAGTTATAACCTAAAGTTTTTGGGTTCAACATAGATTCCTATAGTAGTATGTAAATCCTAGATGAGCATGCTACAAATGATGATGTGACCTATGCTACAAATGATGATGTGACTTAATCTACCGACGCCATTGTTCTCATTTGGAGTAAAATCATTATACCATGCTTATAAGTATCCAACAATTATTACAACAATTTGTTTATAATATTACATGTCACCATTTGAAAAATTTCAAGATTACTATTAATTTTTTATAATATCAACATTGTTGCTAAAACATAGTAGACACAACAAATCAAAATAAGACTATTCTTGCACTTTTTGATAGAAACTTTGTTGCTCTGCAGCTCTTGTTTAAAAATGTTGCTTTATGCACTATTCAAAAGAGATAATAAGATTCCTCATATTAATTGATAAGTAAAATCAACCAGTTATAAATTAATCTAAGGTTTAAATTCAACTATAGTTGATTATATGGAGTAAAATTTATGTGATTATACAATGTATAATAGAAGGTAAAATGTCCCATGAGAGTAATAAATCATGTCATTGATTATATACTTGTGAAAGCAAAAGAATGATTGCTACTGACTAAACATGGAAACATTTCTATGTCTCAGAATCAAAAAATTCTATTTGTAGTTACACATATGGATTAGAATGATAATATTATTGTGTCTTCATAAGATGTGAAATCGAATGTTCTTGAATAGGTTTGTACATTTAACCAACCTGTATAGCCATTGAATCAATATCGATTTAATTCTAGGTTCCCTTGTGTAGAAAAATAAAATTTTTAGTAGTGGTATTGTGTATTACACTCTTGGAATTCTTCTATAAAAATTGCATTATTTAAAGATATATTGAGAAAAAAAAAAGCTTAAAAGATTCCCTTAAATCAACCACAATGATTGCTAGAAAATTTAGACACATTTAAATGAAGTTTATTTAATATGGGAGTTACCTTTCTTTATATGAGTATAGATTTGAATTAATGTATTTAAGGATATTTAAATGTCATAGAAAAATTCTTTTATTTTATCATTATAAGATAAAATGAATGATATTTTACACATAAATATGAAACAAAATTCTAATGGTTTTCACAAATACACTCTACAACCAAAGTGTAATACATGGATTTTAAGATTAGTATTCCATTAAATATTAAAATTCAAGGACGATGAAATGAATATTATTAGTATCTATTTTTTTTAGTGTCCATATTTGTAAGGCCCCACCTTGCATTTGATTAGTAATTCTCTCATATGTTTTATGCGTTACTAGATAGATGGTAAGATGTATTGTGGATGACAAATAATGTGATTATTTTATAATTTTTTCTTGTGTTTCATTCTGACATTTTACTTATGCTATCATGAAGGAGTTAGAAATTGTAAATTATGAATATGAGTTGAAATTGTAAATGAAATGGTTGCAAAATTAAACTTATTTCAGCTATCAAATTAATGCGGTATATGATTGTTGCTTATGATTTCATTGGTAATGTGCAGGAAAGGAAGAGTTAATATGAGAAGGGAATACCATTCAGTACATAAAAAGAAATTTCCTTGAGGTGATAGATTTCACCCTCTTTTGAGACTTGGAAGGAAATAATGTTAACAAGTTGGTAGAGTAAAGTGGTAAGGGTTGACATAAAAGAGATGATTTATATTTTGGGTTGAGAGAGTATTTATTTGTGTGTCAAATGAGTTGTAAGTTTGGGGGTAAGGTTTAGAAACCATTATCCAAGTTGAAATTCGGATAGATCCTCAAATGGGTCTTTAAAGAGGGTTGTTCATCAATTTCCTTGGTTGGTATGGAGAAATAAACCCTCTAGAGTCTATACAATAGTGGCAGGGGTCAAGTAGGCATGCGATAGTGCCCCTAGGACATGATTTGACCCCTGAAAAGTCCTCATTATAGAGAGTGATGAGTTTTGAAGAGAGGATGCAATGGAAAGATGGAGGGGTTGTCCAAGTGCATGTTTCTTCCTCAATAAGGTAAAGACTTTCATTGATGAAGGTAGGTATACTCCACACCTCCCCATCCATGGGTTGCAAGTCGAAATCCCTCTATATTTTGGAGAGGAAGAATGAGGGGGGTGTTACCCAATTCTGTTCTTTTAGAACTTTAGTGGAGATGGCAAAAAGAATTTGAGGAGAGGATTCCACTACTTTGGGAAGATAGTGATCAAGATGGCTTAGCATGGAGAGGAAAGATGGATGAGAGAGCTCAATCCCTTCACCTAAAATAAAAGAGATAAGTTCTTATTTTCCATTACCCTTGTTTATTAGTTGTAAGAAGGTGACATAGTGTATGGATCATGGCTGGAGATAGACAGTAAAGAATCTAGATGCATGGAATTTGTGTTATGCTAGTTTTATTCATTTGTAAAAATGAGAAAAGTCTCCATTTATCATCATGGAACTAAAATAATTCTTTGCTTTGGGGTATGGCTAGAGCCCACAAGGCTCCATGACACCATTACGGTAGGGTGGAGAGCAAGTCTTTCTTAATAGTATTACACTTATATTCCTAAGTTTTAGTTGTAACATGGAATAGCTAGTATTCCATTGCCAGATGGAAAAAATTGAAAGATATTTCTTTACTTCATTTTCATGTTAGTTTCTTAATCTTCAGTGTAAATTGAACTATGAGAAGTTTATAGAAGTAATTTTTATACCTTATTACTATGAAAAGGAAGACTGATCATTTACATCTCAAACTCTTTGTGAATGCAAGACAAAGGATTATTTAAAATAAACTTTTGCATAATATTATTATATGAGCAATTAGTTGTTGCAAGTAATCAAGTTTTGAATGAAAATCTACTTATAGCTACTACAGTAATAAATCGGCCTTGAATGATTTATGTTGTGCTTGCTTTGGAAACAAGTGGGCTCAAGATGAGTTATGTGTATGTTGTAACTGAAGTACCCTAAATCTGTAAGTAAAACCAACCTCAAATAATCAGTACAAGGGTTAGTTTAAACATACAAATCTGAAAATACCTCTATGAAATAACATATCTATGCTAAAGAAATGCCATAAGTAACAAAAACAACATCAAGAAGACATTTCAAAAGAAAGATAATCACCTATTCCATATTGGATTAGTGTTACATGTGCTAGTAACCCTTTCTGAACCCTTGATCAAAGTTTAAGATGATGCAAATGCAATGGAGATAATGAGCAAGATGAGTTCTCAAATTAAGAGAGTAACCTTGCATAAAAGTTGTGGATGGATCAATGAGGATTAAGCCTTCTTTTATAGATTTTCTTGAAGAGAGATTGGTCAAGATGGTGAATGTGGGACTAAAGATCCTCCAATGAGAATAGGCCACTTGTCAAGTGGTGAGTGGTCAATGGTTTTTCAAGATTTGGGAAGAGTGCCCATGAGAGGGAGAATTTGAATTCAAATTTTGCAATAAATTTTGAGAGGGGGACAAGAAAAATAGCAATAAATACAATGTTGGACTTGTCATGTTGAGGGAAAATGAGGGTTTTTTAATAAATGAATAAAATTGATTTATTTGTGCAAGTGGAGATATCTAGAGAATGCAAGTGGGTGAGATTAGTATTAAATCATGGTTAGATTAAATAAATGATGATTATGTTAGTTTAATGATGATTAGGTGAGTTGACTTTTAGGACTTTAATATTTCATTTATTTGAATTAGAAAATGATGGAATATGATTTAGGATTTGATTTAAATGGATTTTTGATTTATTAAAAGGTTGATGATAATGTTTATTTGATTTTAAATAAATGATCCTAGGAGATGAAACTACCTAATGAATGGATGAAAGTGCACCTAATTAATTGATGAATGGTCCTAATGCAACATCTAGTTCGGTTGATGAATGAACTTGATCAAATGTAGAATGTTAATTTTGCATGTCTATAGTAACTGTGATGCAAGTAAAATTAATTTTGTCTAAAAATAAGAATTAAAAAAAAAATAGAAATGGCATTACCCATGTATAAAATCAAACAGCTATTGTCAAAAGTCAATTGTGTGTGTATATGCACATACTTTTCCTTTTTCTCCATTAAAACAAGAATTAAAGTGTTCTTTTCATTAAAGATGGGATATTTTACAGAGCTAAGAAGAAAATAAGGAAGAAAACGAAAGAAATAGATAAGCTAGGTTTATTGTTGTTTTTTATCTCAAGCTTGTTGGGTCTATAGTCCTCCTTATAGCTTCGAATGAAAATAAATAATGTGTCACAAGTTCTTAAATGATCTAGAATTCATGGTGGTAGTTTAGTTTTTATAAGTATCCCATAACAAGCAAGAGTATTACTAATATTAATGTCAAGCGATGAAGTGGTTAATGGGTAAATTATTTAGGATACTTGGATTAGCTATTAGAATTATAGTCCCCATGATCGTTATATATATCCACAATATTAATTATGTGAATGACATTATTGCTAACATTAACTTGGTTTCTAAGAGTGGGGTTCATAATTGCATTAGAAGTAGATTTGGTATAGAGTATGACCTTAACCTTATGTAACGCCCGCATGCAAACCCTAGAGAACATACAATGCAACATTTTTTTTTTTAAATATAAACATTCAACTAACATTAAAACATATTCACATTGCATATTAACATTATCATGCCTAGTTCTTTAGGGAACGCGAGGTCACATCAAATAACAAACTCATATCGAAAAGATAAAAGATGAAACCAAATAACTTAATCAATTTCCATCCATCATAACATCGCAATATCCATTTATAGAAGTACATCCATGAACCATAAGTAAAAGTATTGTTACATCACATATTACAATCATAATGAATCTCTTACAATAATGTGTACAAAGGTTCCTAAATAATACATCATCATTTAAATATTAGATTACATGATCTTGATAAATGAATTACAATAAATCTCCCATACATGTGGGGCTATACATAGTACAGTACCATCTGAATTACAAAGTGAACAATTGGTACAAGCTCCAACTGAGAAATGCTAAAAAAAATGGACGTCGATGGGGAACCCAACGGGTGCGGAGCACATTCCACTGAACCACATGGATTATAAATAACCCACCCCCATGCTTAGAGGTGACAAGGAAGTAATCTTGACCATGAATGCCAAAACTAACTCCAAAATAAACAACATGGTACAATAAATCAACACAACAACAAGGACTACCAATTGCATAAATGACAACATCCATGAGTCAACATATTAACATAAAGCCATGAAACTCATCACAATAACTAAGGCAATAACCATTAAAACATTAACCAAAGAACAATCAAAAATCATTTCCAAAGAATCTAAAACAATAATCAGAATACAATTCCAGAGGAAAAAAGGAAAACAAGGCATACAAGTGTCTAGTGGAGAGTGTCACTGCATAGCTTACATGGGTTATCTTGGCCCTTCCTCCAACCTGAGGCACCAGCCCCCATCTATAGTTATCATGGCCCTTCCTCCTATTTGAGGTGCCAGCCTCATAGGGTAGCTCATTCGGAGCCATCAACCTCTTGTGAGGATGAGGTTATGACTTTACCGACTACACCCTTCTCAATCTACCATTAGTCTGTGATAGCCCTAATGCATAGACAAGGTATCCAATTATTATCTTATATTTTTTACTACCCAACCCCCTAAGTTCTATTATTAGGTTTTCACTTGTTACACTACTCTTATGTGGATTATCCTCAACTCTTCCTCCATTTGAGGTGCTGACCCCCATGAAGAGCCACTCTCCCTAAGACCTCGAAACATAAACCAAAACAAGGCTAGGGTTGTACCAAAGAGAATAAAACATATATCTCAAAACAAAGACATGTGAGGCATTACCCATCTCACAATAACTCATAATCAAAATCTCAACAATCTCGTACAACCCTTCCAAAAATAATACTAATAAATTTCAACTCCAAGAGTACAACAAAATGAGGATAACATTCAATGATTAAATCATGCCTCTGGAACTAAGGTTTACAACATCCATAAACAATTTCACAATTACAACAGGGTTCCCACATCGAAAGAAAAATCAAACTATAATCCACAGAAACTCACAGGACTTAAACTTAGAATACATCACAATATTATGCAACATTAAACAATTCACTTATTCCATTTACTAATCCTCATTTTGCTTAAAAAAATTGAACTACAAATGAAGAATTACTCTAAAAAATCTAAATCATTTTTCCCTTTCAATTAACCAATACTATTAAAATTCATAATTTCCATTCATAACCACAAGAATTCAATATTACCATTTACAATTATCTATATATATATAAATAATTATCTATATTTATAAATATATATAATACTTATCTGTATTTATAATTATAGACAATATTTATACATTTAATATTTTGTTCAAAACATTTAGTTATAGCTATGCAGCTGATACACAAAGATATATATATATATATATATATATATATATATATATATTTAAATTAAACTCAATTAATAATAAAAAAAAAGCTAATAAAAAATAAGATTTATTTTTATTTTTATTAAGGGGTGAAAACCCCATATGAAAGGCTATACGCAGTCCAAGGATTGGCGCATCAGTCCAAGGACTATCGCATTTCATAAGGAATGGTTGGGGGGTACTTCCCAGCGCGGAAATCAATGCCAACCCTCAAGGGTTCGGCCCAATATAACAATAAAATATTTTTAAAACATAAACTTAAGTACAATGCCTACCTCCATAGGTTTGGCCCAGACACCGAGGTGACATGGGTACATTTAAAAAAAAAATCAAATAATAAATATATATCTATTTATACATATATATGTATATGTATATACATGTTTGTACGACAGTATATAGATAGATAAATTTAATCATATAAAATTTGTCAAAAGGGAAAAATATTTTCATACGAATATTAGCACAATAGATATTTACATATATGAACATGTTTCTCAAAACAAATTGTGTAGGAAGTATTGTTTATCTAACATAACATATGTATGTATATTATATATATATATATATATATATATAAGAGTGTATGCTCCAATTTATTTGATTGAGAGGAAATAGAGTGTTTTCTTTCATATCAAATCATAGGAAAATTGGGCATCGTCATCAAATGAATATTACTCTCAGTTATTTCCAAAAAGAGTTTTCTAAAACCACACCTAGTTTCTTTTGTCACAGAAGAACATATTTATCTAGTTTTATTTTTCTTTGAATCAAAAAATTTAAGTACAAGAAATTGGAACCTGGAGTCCTGTGCTGTTGAAATTTTCGATGAAGCTTAGCTTGATCCAAATAGCCCTTCGAAAAGATTTTGTTCCTTCCTTCAAAAATTCGTCTCCTAATTTTCGTGCTCAACTTTCTAATCTACTATTCCATTCAGAAAATGTCTCTAGAATAATGAAAACAAAAGAATGAAATAACTTCCCAGAAAACTTCAGAAGATCCAATGATTCAGAACAATTATTTTTGTGCAACTTCTGTCCAAATCCTCCCATGAATGAAAAGTCTCTCAAAAAAATTGCAATTAAATAAAATATATTCCTCTTTTTTTTTTGCAAAAGCTCTAAAAATCCAACTCAAAAGAAATTTTCTAATTTAATTGTAGCTTTTCATCCAACACTTAATTCTCATTTGTCCTTTTATCTTTTCTTTTCTTTTATTGATTTTTTTTCTATTTAACAATACTTTTCTTCTTTAATTTAAATTTGCAAGCTTTACTTGCAATGCACACAATTCAGTTTATTTAATTAATTTATTTTATTATTATCCTCACCATTCTAATTTAATTAATTTAATAAAATACTAATCTTAAATGGTTTAATTAACACTCAAATGAAACACATGAATTTTAAATAAAACTTTTATATTTAATTTCAAATTTATCCAACACTATTATAAATATTATTTAATTAAATAATTCACAGCATACAAAACTCTGACATAAAATAAATACGAACAAGACACTCACACAAACAAAAATAATAAAATACAGAAATGAGAAAACAAGGATGCATAATACCATTCGATCAGGATGGTTTGACAACATGGGATAGGGTGACTTCCTTGTCATCTCTATTTCAACATTATGCCCATTGGGTTATTGGTGCTCACCCTGTCCTGCTGAAGTAGGTGGAATTGAGACTCTGTATTTGCAATCCCTGCATACAAACAAGGTCGTGTACATGTATATATATATATATATATAATCAAATCATTACATTGTGAGAAGGAATTGTAGTGTACTAGGGCACTTGCAAATGAGTGATGCTACATTGTCCTCTCATCACATATATTCTAACAATTATAATATCAATGATGAAATAGCATTTCTAAACTAATAGATCATATCATAACATAATTTACTAAATCAAGTTACATCACAATATGTTACTGAAATCAAACTAACATCACCAAACCATAATATTATATGAAATATTGATGTCCTCAAATGTATAAGCATAATCACCAAACAATCTAACTATCCAGTCCTCCAAACCAAACAATAAATAGTAATATCATAATCACAAAGTTTCAAACGAATGCATAGAAAAGTAATGAGTCCAACTAGCAACATGGAGGGTATTACATCCTCCCCCATGAATCGGGCTTACTCTTGGAAGCTAGAAAACAAGGGTAGGTTTCCTTGATGCAGGAGGAATCCTCCCATGTCGCTGAAGTCTCATCATTGGGGTCCCACTAGACCCACACCTACTCAATATCTCTACCTCTAAGAATGAGTCTTGTATGTTGCACCATAGCCAAGGGCTCTAGAGCTAGATGCCTTTCGTCGACCTATAGAGCATTCCGATCAAGTATGTGAGTAACATCAGGAAAATATGGTCCAAGGACTGAAACATGAAACACATCGTGAATCCATGACAGACTGGGTGTCAAGGCCAGGAGATAGGAAACATGACCAATACGTTCTAACACCTCAAACGGCCCTACAAAGCGGGGCGCAAGATTATAACGCTTTCCATAATGAATAGGGCTCTTTTGAGGACGAACTCGAAGAAACACTCGATCTCCAACTACAAATTGTTGATCAACTCTATGTGCATCAAAAAAATTCTTCTACCTGTCTTGAGCCACTACAAGATGCTCTTGGATGTGAGCTACCTATTGCTCCATATCTTGAAGCATTTTGGGTCCAAGAAGAACATTGTCCTCCAATCGATCCTAGCTCAATGGGGTATGACAAGGATGATCGTACAAAGCCTGAAATGGAGCCATGCCAATCGAACTATGACAACCATTATTATTGGAAAACTTGACCAAATGCAAATAATCTTCCCAATGAGATTGTTGGTCCATGACATACATGCGAAGCATATCCTCAAGCACCTAATTGACTCTCTCAGTCTAACCATCTATGTCAGGATGGTAGGCAGAACTAAAATTCAACTTAGTCCCTAAGGACTACTATAAAGATGTCCATAATATGGATGTGAATACTAAATCTCTATCAGAAATAATTCTACACAGTATCCCATGCAATCAAACAATGTCTTCCATGAATACCGTAGCCACCACATAAGTAGTGTAGGAAGATCAGATAGGAGAGAAATGGGCTACCTTTGTCAACCTATAAATAGTGACCATGATAGTGTTGTTCTGCCTTGAATACATAGGCAAGCCGACAATAAAATCCATAGAGATAATGTCCCACTTCCACTCTGAAAAAAGATGAGGCTAGAACAAACCTATCGGATGATGATGCTCAGCCTTAACTCTCTGACATTCTAGACACCTAGCCACAAAATCAGCAATGTCACACTTCAATCCTACCCAAAAATATAGTTAGCAAATATGAGCATACATTTTCTTAACTCCAGGATGTGCCGAATAAGGAGCTTGATGAGCTTCAGTCAAGATTAGGGTGTGAAGACCCTCTGTAGGAGGTACATACATATGACCTACATAACGCAAAACACTATGCAAGTCTAAAGAGTATCCAACAAATCTACCTTCCAACGCTTTGCCTAACTTAATCTCTAATTTCGCTGCTTGATACCAATCATCTGAAGAAAAAGTTGTGAGGATCTGACTCTTCATATCAATCTTGAGAGCCATAGCAGAAATCTCATGCTTGCGTCTGCTCAATGCATCTACCACCATATTCTATTTTCCTTGAATATACTTCACTTCAAAATCATATTCGCACAAGAATTCCATCCACCTTCTTTGTCTTGCATTTAGATTTGGCTGCGTGAAAATATATTTAAAACTACGTTGATCTGTCTCCAACTCGAACTGATGTCCAAGGAGAAAGTGTTTCCACCATACCAAGGCATGCACAACTATGGTAATTAAGTTCATGATCTTTAATTTTCCATGATTAATAAGAAATCACTCACCCTTCTTGCATCAACACAGCCCCTACACCTTGCAAAGAAGCATCTGTACAAGCAACAAAGTCACCTATCGGATCTGGTACTAGTAAGATTGGAGCACTAGTCATCTTTTCCTTAAGAGTTTGGAAAGCTAACTGACATTGATTGGACCAAAGAAACTACTTTCCCTTGCTCTGGAGAGAGGTGATAGGATGTGCTATCCTAGAAAAACCTTGGATGAACTGCCGATAATAGCCCGCAAGTCCCATGAAGCTATGAATTTCTGAGACATTTGTGGGTGCGGGCCACTCCACAATGGCCTGAATCTTTGCAAGATCAACTGAAATTCCCTCACCAGAAATAACATGGCTCAAATATTGAACTTTAGTCTTATAAAAGTCACACTTTTCCAAGTTGAAAAAGAGTTGATTGTCCCTTAAGCACTATAACACCTGCTTTAGATGTTCCTCATGTTCCTCCATAAATGTAGAATAAATCAAAATGTCATTGAGAAACACAAGGATGAATCTATCCAAGTATGTTTGGAACACTCCATTCATTAAGCTCATAAAGATTGAAGGTGCATTCATTAACCCGAACGACATCACAGTGAACTCGTAATGTCCATATTGAGTACAAAATGTTGTTTTATGAATATCTGCATCCTCAATCCGCAACTGATGATAACCCAATTTGAGATCAATCTTAGAGAACACCTTTGCTCCTTTTATCTGGTCGAAAAGATCATCAATTCTAGGTAAAGGATATCGGTTCTTCATCATTACTTTGTTCAACTGCCTATAATAAATACACAAGCAAAGTGATCCATCCTTCTTCTTTATGAAAATCATAGGTGCTCCTCAAGGGGAAACACTTGGGTGAATAAATCCCTTAGCCAACAACTCCTCCAACTGCAGATGGAGATCCTGAAGTTCCTACGTTGTCATCTGATATGGAGCTCGAGATATTGGCTCAGCTGTAGGTATCAGATCAATCCTAAAATCTATATCTCACTTTGGCAGCATACCAGGTATCTCTTATGGAAACACATAAGAAAAATCCTTAAGGAGAGGGTACTCATCGATTGACACCCATCGACTTTTCTTTGACTCTAGATCACTACTGCAAAGAGTTGACAACCCTGTCGAAAGTATCTTTTAAGCTGCATGGCAGAAAGCATTCGCAATGAAATGGGTCTTTGAATAGCCACAATCTCCACCTCCTTTCTAGAATCATCAATGCACCACACTGCTTTATGGTGATAGTCAATTATAGCACAGTGTGCACTAAACCAATCCATGCCCAAGATGACATCATATGAGCCAAGTAGGATTCTAAGGTCTGCTTTAGTTGAAAAATCCCCTATGTTCAAACTAAAATTCTGGACAAGTTTCGCTACAATATCCTTTAGCCCTGAGGCCAATTCCACTTGCCACTATACACCTTGACTAGTTACCACCAATCTACATCTCTCAACTACTGAAGGAGATATTAAAGAATCAGATGCACCTGAATCAAAGAGTATAGAAATGCTAGTGTTATGCAACACACCTGATATCTTAATGACAGTGCTTTGGTGGTCTGCCTATTGATTATCCATTGTAGCAAAGACATGATGAGATCTCCCTACATCACCTACTATCAGCTCTGATCCAGCTAGCCTCAAATAAAATCTCGAGGGGTTCTTCTAAGGACATAATCTAGCAATATGCCCTTGCTGCCCACAAGAGTAGCATCCAATACCTATATCGAATCCTCTGCCCCCTGATGGAGCATTCGATTGCTAAAAGCTTCCTTGACTCAGTGTTGATTGAAAACTAGGTGTAGGCTGCACAAAACGCTCCTGACGAGCTCGGTTCTTGTTCAGATCCCTACGAAACAAAGAATTGCCACCCTGCTGTGATTGAAAGTTCTTCTGTTTGACTACTGTTGCTGAGGCTGTTGCTACTAGTGACCCCCTTTTGAGGGTGGATACCTATTCCTAGAAGATTCTGCACCCTATGACTGACCTCCATGAGTGCTAAAACTAGGTTTAGGCACACTACTAGTTTGTACTCCAATGTGACCAGCTAAGGCCATGGCCAAATTTTACTCTACCAAGTGAGCCTTTTCAACTACCATTTCCATCATCTTTGGTTCGAAGACTCACATGCCACCACTAATGTACAAATTTAAGGCCCAAACAAAATGCTACACCAACATGCCTTCATCATGGTTGATCCCTGTATACTACTTCAACTCATAGAATCATTGCTCATACTATTCCACTGACATAGACAATTGCTTGAGATCATGAAACTCGTCAGCCCTACATCGCCTCGAATGGTCCGAGAGGAAACGAGCCTTGAACCTATCCAAAAATAATTTCCAAGTGACCATACTGATATCAAGGTGTAATTTTTGTTCGTCAAGATGCCACCAAGTAGATGCAAACCCTCACAGATGCATAACTACGCACGAAGCTTTGGTATTGCTACCATAGGGGGGCATTACGAAACAATGATCTAAGTCAATTAGCCATGTTTAAGCTTCTAGTCCTCCTTGAGAACCATCGAATGTTGGTGGGTGAGCTCTCATCAAATCCATTATATGCCCTGCCATGATTGCATCTTGATCAGAAGTTATTTCTCTCCGCCTTGGTGACCTTTCTCTTTCTCTCTCAACCCGTGGCTCCACCTCTGGCCTGGATCCGAACTAATCTAGAATCTCTCCCAGAATGTGCTGCAATTGACTGTCTAATCCTAGGTGTCTTGGGTTCTGACCACCTAAAGGGTTGCTATGAAGACTCTACTATTCCTCCTATTCAGAACCATGGGAACTAGGAACTGAAGGACTTTGTCAGTTTTCTCTACAACCAACACCACAACCTCTTGCTTGGCCACATCCTCTACCTTGAGGCATATTTCTGTGCAACAAGTTAAAGGTACAAGTGATCTCAAGAGTCAAACACAAGGTTTCCTAATGGACTTAACTACCCGGAGACCCCAGTGTTTGTCAACCTTGGCTCTAATACCAAGTTCTAACGCCTACTGTGCAAACCCTAGAGACCATACAATGCAACCAAATTTTTATTTTTAAAATACAAAGTAAACATTCAACTAACATTAAAACATATTCACATTGCACATTAACATTATCACACCTAGTTCTCTGGGGCAGGTGAGGTCACATCGTATAAAAAACTCATATCGAAAAGATAAAAGATGAAACCAAATAACTTAATCAATTTCCATCCATCATAACATCATGATATCAATTTACTGAAGTACATCCATAAACCATAAGTAAAAGTATTATTACATCACATATTACAATCATAATGAATCTCTTACAATAATGTGTACAAAGGTTCCTAAGTAATACATCATCATTTAAATATTACATTAAATGATCTTGATAAATGAATTACAATAAATCTCCCATACATGTGGGATAATACATAGTACAATAACATTTGAATTACAAAGTGAACAACTGGTACAAGCTCCAACTAAGAAATGCTAAGAAGAATGGATGTCGATGGGGAACCCAACAGGTATGAAGCACGTCCCACCCAACCATGTGGGTTATAAATAACCCACCCCCATGCTCAGAGGTCACAAGGAAGTAATCCCAACCATGAATGCCAAAACTAATTCCAATAAAAACAACATGGTATAATAACTCGACACAACAATAAGGACTACCAATAGCATAAATGACAACATCCATGAGTCAACATATTAACATAAATCCATGAAACTCATCACAATAACTAAGGAAATAACCATTAAACAAGTAACCAAAGAACAATAAAAAATCATTTCCAAAGAATCTGAAACAATAATCAAAATACAATTCCAGAGGCAATAAGGAAAACAAGGCATAGAGGTGTCTAGTGGAGAGTGTGATCACATAGCTTACATGGGTTATCTTGGCCCTTCCTCCAACCTAAGGTGCTAGCCCCCACCTATGGTTATCCTGGACCTTCCTCCTACTTGTGGTGTCAGCCCCATAGGGTAGCTCTTGCAGAGCTATCAACCTCTCGCGAGGATGAGGTTACGACTTTGCCGACCATGGCCTTCTCAATCTACCATTAGTCGCTGATGAGCCCAAAATATGTTCATCATCTGGATATCATGATGTACATTTAAAACCTTTACTTCTATTCATTATGGTTGTTTAACTCTCTTGAAACCTTTTTATTGGGGGATATCCTGTAGCAATACACTTTCATGTTCCTGTAGCCGAGTATGTTGACATGTCTGTATTTATTACCCTGTTGACTTCCCAAATGACTGGTATAGTGCATGTAGTTTTTGAATGATGAAATAGATTTAAATATGTGATTAATGAATGGATATTGTGTATGTGCCATGTGCCTTTTCTTTCGTATCTATTACCTTGTGTTTTGCAGGTTATTGAAGAAAGTATGATCAAGTCAAGCACAGACAATCTCGGCCTTGCAGTAAAGTCCATTTCTTGCACGACTTCAAGGAAGCTCTGGTGAAGACTCTTTGACTGAAACCATTGGGAAGGATTTTAAATGCCATTTAATCTGGAAAGAGTGGAGTGCTAGATTCTCTCTAGATCGGGTTGAATGGATAACTCATTTATGAAGACTTCCTTGATTTTGGGATATATTTCATATCCACATCTTTCTTTGTTGGTTAGTTAGTTGTTCTCCTATTTTAAAAATAAGTGTTCCTCCTGCATGGGGAAAAACATAACATAACAGATTAGAAAAGGAGATAGATAGATAGATAGAGAAGTATATTATGTAAGAGTTAAAGATATAATATGAATCAAGGTTTTTGTTAGTTTTCAAAAATAGAACAGTCAGTGTAAATGATTTCACATTATGAATAAAAGTTGATGGAGTTCTGAGCACAATCTTCTGTGTCAATTAGTTGATGCTTGCTAAGGGGGACCACTTAGTAAGTATCTGTAGGAGCGTAGTTGTTTATCTTTTGTTAATTCAAGTTAGATTTCATTTTAGAAGTTTTAGCACAAGCTCAGTCTTATATTGTTCCTACAACATCATGAATCCATCCCTGTGTTTGTTGCTACAGCATAAGACCAATTTATAGTTTGTCCTTCAGCTGTAGCTATTACGATTTCTGCTTTGGTTAGTCTATGATTGAGTTAAGAAAACTTTACATTATTGCATAGATAGAAATTTCTTTCCAAGTGTTTACTTTTTAGTAGATTATGACTAAAACTGGTTCTTAGTGCATATATTGTGCCGCTCCATTTAAAGTTTACGTTCCCTAGTTTGACAAGTAAATGAACTTCCATGAAGAGGTATTAGTCACCTGCTGGAATGTCCAATTCCTAAGATAGGTTTTTCCCTAATTTTGATATCCTTCTGTGGGCGTGGCCAGTTGCGGTAGTGCTAATGCATAGATGAGGTATCAAATTATTATCTCATATGTTTTACTACCCATCCCCCTAAGTTCTATTATTAGGTTTTCACTTGTTACACTACTCTTACGTGGGTTATCCTAACCTCTTCCTCCTTTCGAGGCACCAGCCCCCATGAAGAGCCACTCTCCTTGAGACCCCGAAACATAAACCAAAACAAGGCCAAGGTTGTACCAAAAACAATAAAGCATATATCTCAAAAAAGACATGCGAGGCATTACCCATTACACAATAACTCATAGTCAAAATCTCAACAATCCTCTACAACCCTTCCAAAAATAATGCTAATAAATTTCAACTCCAAGAGTACAACAAAATGAGGATAACATTCAATGATTAAATCATGCCTCTAGAACTAAGGTTTACAACATCCATAAACAGTTTCACAAGTACAACAGGGTTCCCACATTGAAAGAAAAATCAAACCATAATAATAAAAAACGCATAGGACTTAAACTCAGAATACATCACAATATTATGCAACATTAAACAATTCGCTTATTCCATTTACTAATCTTCATTTCCCTTAAAAAATTTTGAATTACAAATGAAGAATTACTCTAAAAAATCTAAATCATTTTTCCCTTTCAATTAACCAATACTATTAAAATTCATAATATTACATTGATAACCACAAAAATTCAATATTACCATTTACAATTATCTATATATATATAAATAATTATCTTTCTTTATTAATATATATAATACTTATCTATATTTATAATTATAGACAATATTTATATGTTTAATATTCTATTTAAAACATTTAGTTATAGCTATGTAGCTGATACATAGAGATATATATATTAATTTAAATTAAACTCAATTTAAAATTAAAAAAAATGTGAATAAAACAAAAGATTTTTTTTTATTAAGGGGGGAAAACCCCATATGAAAGGTTGCACGTAGTCCAAGGATTGGCATAGTAGTCTAAGGACTATCATGACAGCAGTCCATAGGACTGCTATAACAATCCTTTGGATTGTTGCACTTCATAAGGGATGGTTGGGGGGTTACTTCCCAGTGCAGGAATCAATGCTGACCCTAAAGCGTTCGGACCAATAAAACCATAAGATATTTTTGAAACATAAAATTAAGTACAGTGCTAACCTCCATAGGTTCAGCCCAGACACCGAGGTGACATGGGTATGTTTTAAAAAAAATCAAATAATATATATATATATATGTGTGTGTGTGTGTGTGTGTGTGTGTGTGTGTGTGTGTGTGTGTGTGTGTGTGTGTGCGTAGAAATACAAAATTAGCATCATGCATTAGGTCCATTCATTAATTAATCAAGTTCACCCTCATCCATTCACCAGGTAATCCCATTAATTTCCATCTCCTAAGGTCATTAATTAAAAATTAAATAAACTTTATCATCAACCTTTTAATTAAATAAATCAAACATTCATTTAATTAAATCCAAATGCATATTCCATCTTTTTTTAATTTAAATAAATCAGATATTTAAGTTAAAAAGGTCAAAATCATCCTAATCATCATTAAGCTAATCTAATTCTAATTATCCTAACCTAACTATCCATCACATTCTCTAGATAATCCCACTTGCACAAATAAATCAATTTATTGATTTATGAAATCCAACATTTTCCATCAACATGGCATCTTTGGGGAATATTCCCTCAAGTTTGAATTCAAAATCAAGTGGACATGTACATCCAACAAAGCAATTAATAAGCTCTTACATGTCTTGTCTCTCAAATTCAAATTTGAATTTCCCCCTCTTGGGCATATTTCCCAAATCTTGCACATCCCTCAACCTATGACATAATGACAAGTGCCCTATTTTGATTGGCTTATTTTTTATCCCACATTGCTCTCTTATGAGCACTCTTAGCATTTGAGAATCTACAAATAGAGAGCTTCATTCATCAACAAATCCTCCACAATCTTTGTATATCATCTACAATATCATGCAAGGTCACTCTCTTCAATGGAGAACTGATTTTTTTGACTCCATATCTTAGCATTCCATATCATATTAAAATCATTTTCATCATGGAGTTAAATCAAGGATTGGGAAAGGGATTCTTTCCATAGAAGCACCAATCCACTATAAGATGCTAGTTTGATTATTAGAATGATGTTTTTCTATGTTTTGCTTGCTTCTTTTGCATTATTCTTATGATTAGATGAATCTTATAGGGAATCTTTTGCTTGCTTTGGCTTACTAACAATGCTAAGTGCTTTTGTTTTTGAGATAATGTAGATTTAAGGTTCTACAATATGTATATACACGTTTGTATGACAATATATATATATATATATATATATATATAAATTTAATCATATAAAATTTGTGAAAAGGGAAAAATATTTTCATACGAATATCAGCACACTAGATATTTATATATATGAACATGTTTCTCAAAACAAATTTCATAGGAAATACTGTTTATCTAACATAACAGATGTATGTATATTATAAATATATATATATATATAAGAGTGTATACTCCAATTTATTTTCTTGAGAGGAAATAGAGTGTTTTCTTTCATATCAAATCATAAAAAAATTGGGCATCTTCATCAAATGAATATTACTCTCAGTTATTTCAAAAAAGAGTTTTCTAAAACCACACCTAGTTTCTTTTCTCACAGAAGATGATATTTATCTAGTTTTTTTTTTCATTGAATCAAGAAATTTAAGAACAAGAAATTGGAACCTGGAGTCTTGCGTTGTTGAAATTTTTGATGAAGCTTCACTTGATCCAAATAGCCCTTCGAAAAGATTTCATTCCTTCCTTCAGAACTTCATCTCCCGATTTCCGTGCTCAACTTTCTAATCTACTATTTCATTTAGAAAATCTCTCCAGAATAATGAAAACAAAAGAATGAAATAACTTCTAAGAAAAATTCAAAAGATCCAATGATTCAAAACAATTATTTTTGTGCAACTTATGTCCAAATCCTCCCGTGAATGAAAAGTCTCTCAAAAAAATTGCAATTAAATAAAAGATATTCCTCTTATTTTTTTTCAAAAGCTCTAAAAATCAAACTCTGCTAACACTTAATTCTCATTCATTCTTTTATCTTTTATTTTCTTTTATTTATCTTTTTTCTATTTAGCAAGACTTTTCTGCTTTAATTTAGATTTTGCAAGCTTTACTTGCAATGCACACAATTTACTTTATTTAATTTATTTATTTTATAATTATCCTCACCATTCTAATTTAATTAATTTAATAAAATACTAATCTTAAATAATTTAATTAACACTCAAATAAAACACATGAATTTTAAATAAAACTTTTATATTTAAGTTCAAATTTATCCAACACTATTATAAACATTATTTAATTAAATAATTCACAACATAAAAAACTCTGACATAAAATAAATATGAACAAGACACTCACACAAACCAAAATAATAAAATACAGAAATGACAAAACAAGGATGCACAATACCATTCAAGCAAGACGGTTTGACATGGGATAGGGTGACTTCCTTGTCATCTCTGTTTCAACATTATGCCCACTGGGTTATTGGTGCTCGCCCTGTCCTGCCGAAGTAGGTGGAATTGAGACTCTGTATCTACAATCCCTGCATACAAACAAGGTCATGTACATCTATATATATAGTCAAATCATTACATTGTGAGAAGGAATTGCAATGCATTAGGGCACTCACAAACAAGTGATGCTACACTGTCCTCTCGTCACATCTATTCCAACAATTATAATATCAATGAAGAAATAACATTTCTAAACTAACAGATCATATCATAACATAATTTACTAAATCAAGTTACATCACAATAGGTTACTAAAATTAAACTAACATCACCAAACCACAATATCATATGAAATATCCATGTCCTAAAATGTATAAGCATAATAACCAAACAATCTAACTATCTAGTCCTCCAAACAAAACAATAAATAGTACTATCACAATCACAAAGTATCAAATGAAAGCATAGAAAAGTAATGATTCCAGCTAGCAATTTAACATCAATTGCATTCATCCGTAGTAGCAAATGTCTGGAAATCTTGCAAAATATTAATACTAGGATCCTTCTCTTCATAACTTGAGGATGTGTGTGATGAACTCTGCAACTCGACTTGTACATCAACCTCTCTCCTTGCTCTTGAGTGGCATGTCAATGGTGGAGTTGCACAAAAAACTCCACCCGATGGGTACAGTGTGTTACCATTTGTGTGCATGGTTAACAATTGTTAGTGTTTTTCAACCTTTCAAAAAAAATAAGTTGGGTTTTTCTGGTGTAAAATTTTGGGCATAACACTATCTCCTAGCACTGGGGTTGGGCCTATGGGTTCCACATGGCTGGGTGGATCTTGCACCTTACACTGCTGGGCTTTCTCCACTTATTCGTGATCGCAGAATCTTCTAGTTCAGAGAACTCATGTGTATATGTGGATTTGTTACTTCTCTTATGTTCATTGTATCATTGGGACACTATGTATTTATATTAGTCATTTGTAATTGAGGAGGGTCAATGTATATTGTAATTGTATCATTTTGTATGATCTATCTAATCTTGGAGATGATCTTTGTAATGGTATATGGACATAGTGTAATCTTTGGAAGAATTCATTATTGTACTCTGTTGATTATGCAATGGGTCAATGCTTTGATTTATGTTGTTTATCAAGAGTTAATTTCATATGCTATGGTTCAATTTTGTAAGTTGGGATTCAAACATAGGCACATTGCATGGCCTAGTGTTTAGAGTAGATTACTTTACTTTTTTTTATTACTCTTTTTAAGAAAAAAATTGTTACACTTCCCTATTGCTGCAACATCCTTTAGGTTCTGTGGTAGGGTTTTATAGGTCCCCAATCCTTCCATTACCCTAGACAAAACCGCACACACTACCTATCATATTACTCATTCCCATAGTAAAACCCTTGCTAGTGAGGGAACCCCTCCTAAACCCATTAAATGTGTTTGACTATCAGGGCCTACTGCTATTTCTACTTTTGAATTAGATAATTGGGATAACTGGAATGACAAGTCATGGAATCCCACCCCTACACACTCCCATATTCATGTAAAGAGTTTTGATGCCCCCAACACCCCCTATCATTAACCCTAGCCGTCAACATTCCACTAATTTTGACATCAATTTGGTGGGGACCCATGCTAAACCTAGGGTGGATTTTGACAATTGGGCCTGTAGCAACCCTCTTCACAATAAAATTAATGAAATTTTAGATATGGTTGATGTTGAGAAGGACATGCTCAAGCGGCTCTTGGATTAGCTTTTTACTACCAAAGAAAGAATCCAAATTCAAGAAAACAAGGTGTTGTAGCAGCAAGCACCATGGTTGAGGGTGGTGGAGGACATTGGCCATTGGGATATCATACCCTCCCTAGCTAAGTCATTTGAGCATTAGACCAACTGGGATAAGGAACTAGAGGAAGGTTCATTTTATATTCTACAAAGAAGTTGTTTTGTTTTCTTGTAATCCTAGGGATAGGATTGTCAAATGAAAATATGGCATTTATCCATGGCTTGAAGCTTGTTCCTCCCTTGTTTCTATAAAATGCAATTCAAAGAAATTTGTAAAGGATCTTGGATTTTTGTAAGTAGTGTGTTTATATACAAGTGTTCACAAAATTAGGTTAAATTTTGTTATTAAATATCTAATTTAATTTTCTTTAACTCTATTCCCAAGGTTTAAGGAACCTTTCTCAATATAAGTTTGGTTATCTTTCCATAATCAATAAAATGCAAAATCATTTTCCCTATACTATTAGAATTTATTTCATAATAATATTATTTCTATGTTCTTTGTACCGTTAAGTAGAAATTACAATGAATCTAGCCAATTAGGTCTATTTTATTTATAATTCCTAGTCACTCTAAGATAACATATCTATTTTAAAGCAATAGCATGAAATGAATTATGTGAATTCCCATTTTATGTTGTGAAAGACCACACTCCTAGAATGTGTAGAGCCCAAACTCTAGAGGATAAAATTGTTAAATCCTTCTCATTTTTATTTGTCAACCCCATGAAGCATTTGAGCATAAGAGATGGCTACTCCTTTAGATAGTTTCATAAATAAGTTGGAATCATAAAAAACACATCAACACTCTCATTCATTGAGAAATTGGATTCTAACTCATCTAATGAAATATATAATATATGTACATTTTTCATTGCCTTAAACATTGGAAATCTAGGATTAAATATAACAAAAGGGATTTGAATACAATTTTTTTCTATGGTAGATCATTCTATATTAGTGAGAGTGAACATTATTCTACTATGAGCATTCTTTTTCGTAAGTCCTCCTAGTATATCGAGCCATTCTATCATAGCCATACAATATACATTGTGATAAAGGATTATTCTATTTAAGGATATCATTTTTTCTTCAACATATATGGTCAAATAGGAGATTAAGATCTTTGCTAATAAATGTTGCTCAAATTTTTATTAATTTTATTGATTGTGTAAGGTTTGAAGTATAGTGTAACATATCTTAATTATTTATTAATATGAATTTTTAAATTATTTTATACAATAAGTGTTACTTCAACATCAAATTTTTAATGTACATAAGACAACATTTTTTATAGTTAAAATTAGCATTTATTTTTCCTAATGTAAAACAATACTAATTTAACATATATATTTGTATACTATCATATTGAATAAAATCATAACGTTTTTGTAATTATAAAGGTTGATAATTAAAATATATTGTTATGAATTTTCATATTCAAACTAATTATTTTTCTACCAATCCATTCTTTCTTTAATATTCAAATTTGGTAAAATAAGCATAAAATATTCCAATTAGTAAATGAAATGGTGAATCATAGAAAAGCAATTTGATTTAGGATTGCAATGGAAAAGCTAAAGAGCATCTTTCTTACTAGATGTTGAATCTCCAACATCTTTCTAACTAGATGTATACTAACAATATTTTTATAATTTCATTAAAGATGATACAACCTTCTTGAACTAGAGGATAAGAATCTAAAAAAAGTGAACATAAATATTGCAAAATATATTGAAATAATAGTAAACCCCAAAAAGATGATAGCATGCAAATAAAATTCTTAAAGAAAATAAATTATTTGCTATCTCATGGAGGGGCTAAAACCTTGGATCCATGATAACTTTATTTTATCATAATATAAAATAGTACTAAAATTTAACATATATCTTTTTCTATTATCAGATTTAAGCTCTTACTGGATTAATCTTTGAGAAATAAAATCACAATATTTTCATAATTGAAAACTTAAATTATTAAAATCCGTGATTACTCATGAATTTTGATGTCGAAAAGGATTAATTTTCTACCAATTGATAGTTTATTCACTATTTACATAAGCATATCATTTAACAATATATCAGCAAACAATTTCCTTAACCAAAATCTAATAAATAACTACATTAATTTCAAGCCAAGGACCATGCCAATAGGAGGCTCTAGTTTTATTGAATATTCATGAACTAGAACAAAAAGGAATTTATGTCTACCTTGGTAAAGAAGACATCAATTATTTCAAGCACTGAATCAAATAGTGAGTGACGGGAAAAGAATTGGTTTAATATGATTTGGGTGACTGTGGATTGGAATAGATTTCTACGGCTGTCCCTACATTGAGACTCGGAAACATGTGGGCCTGCAATCATCGAAGAAATCCGCACATATGCTAATTTTCGGTCTCGTAAAATAGCCTTCTTTGGGGGATATCCAATTTTGATATTGCAACTCGATGCTCTAGCTAACTTCTCAATATTTGTAAGCCCATTATTATTTTGGGGCAGAAGGGGACATCTAATATCACTAGTATAGCTTGGTGTTGAAGCTAATTGCTCCATACTTGCAAGCCTGTTATTGTTAAGTGATGGTTGAGGAGGACATCCAATAGTGACGTTGGAGCTAGGCGCTTTAGCTAACTACTCCAAAGTTGTAAGGTCAATATTGTTCCTGGCCGAGACATGGGTGAGAAACATAAAAGGGAACACAAGAAGCAATGTCACCAGTTTCATACGCATCAAACTCCTAATATCTATTATATATAATGCACATAAAAGTCTGTAGGTTTGTAATACCCCTCATGTTGTTTGGATTTAATACTTTTGTGGTTTTGCTTGATACTTTGAGACTTTGGTAGTTACTGTTTGTTTGTTGGGTTGGTGGATTGGATAGTTTATATTGATTGATGATTGTGCTTCTTCATTTGATGACATGGATATTATGATATGACTTTATGATTAAATTATGTTTGGTGATGTTTAATTTGATTTCAGTAATACATTGTGATGCAGTGGTTTAGTAATTATTTTATGATATGATCTAGTAGTGTAGCAATGTTACTTTACATCTAATGTTGTATTTTTTAGTATAGGTTTGGAGAGAGGACAGTGTAGCACCACTCATTTATGAGTGCCTTCCTACGCTGCAATTCCTTCTCACGATATGATGTTTTTTTAATTAGATATCAATGTTACGTGATGTTTTAGGTATGTAGGAATTGTAGGAATTAAGTCTTGATTCCACCTATTTTGATAGGATAGGGTGATCATTAAATTAACCCAATAGGTACAATGTTGAAAAAGGGAGTTGATAAGGAAGTTTCCCCATCCCAAGTCTGTCATCCTGTTTCAAGTTCTGTTGTGTCATGATTGAGGTTTTGTCCTTGTCTTTGTGTAGTTTGATTGTTGATTAATTATTTTATTTTAGTTAGTGGTTATTTAATTAATCTTTATTGAACATAAGATTAATTAATGTTGTCTTGTTACTTTAATTAATTGTCAGTTAGTTAAATGTTCAGTTTTAATTATATTTTAAATTAAAAAGTTATTTAATTAATTAAAATTGTAAGTAATTAATTTAAATTAATAATGATGATGATAATTATATATTATCTTTTTCCTGATATTAAATTAGAAAAATACATAGAGAATATCTTGAGAGAATAGTTAATTTTTAAAATTGTGAGATAAGTGTGTGCTTTTAAAAAGAAAGAAAATAACTAATGAATGGAGAGGATTTTTGAGGAAAAAGATGATGAGCTTTATTTATTATTATTTATTTTTATTGTGAGATAGTTTTTACACACACAAGGTTTTTTTTGGATTTTGTCTGTAAATGAAAAGAAAAAAAAGAGTTATTTTTTCTGCTTTTGGGTAAAAGAATTGTTTTGAAGAAAAGATTGATTCAGAAGAGAGTTGAAGGAAAGAAATTGAGAAAAAGCTACATAGGGGATTCTACATCGAACGAAGGACTCTAGGTTCCTGTAACACCCCTCCGTTTTGGATATTTGGATTGATAGTGTTTTCTTGGTAATGCTTTGTTATGCTTATGATGTGACTATGGAACTTGGTGATCATTTGATCGTGAACTGATTAGTGATTCATATGTTATATTATAATTTGATGATTGTGTCTAAATATGCTTTGACTTTAGAACTTGGTTGCTTTTGATTGCAATTGTTAAATGATGTGAAAGTTATATTTCAATGTGATTTTATTCTAATGCTATCTTTATGGCATGTTTTGGATTAACGTAGAAGATATTTGATTTAATGATGTTTATGCTATTGATCATATCATTGATGTTAGATGCATCAGTTAGTGATATTGTATTAGTGAAGGGGATGGGATTGTATCACTCACTTGTGAGCACCCTACAATTCTGAGATTTCCACTTCATGGTGTTTTTGATCATATTATATATATATTGCATGTTCAACATTCTCTTTGTTGCAGGTTGACAGGTACATGAAATCGACTCCACCTGGCTTCACAAGTCTGACCGTGTCCATTTACCAACGGTATTTGATTGGGAGATAGTAGCTAGGTTTTCCGTCCCAAGTCCGTCGTCCTGTTGTAAGTTGTGGTGTCATGACTGAAGTGTTGTCCTTGTCATTGTGTAGTTTGATTGTTGAGTATTTATTTAATTTATGGTTAGTGTTTAATTAATTAATCTTATTTTATAAAATAATTAATTAATGTTGCATTGTTACTTGATTTAGTGTGAGTTAGTTAAAAGTCAAATTCAAATATATTGTAAATTAAAAAGTATTTAATTAATTAAAATTTAAGAAATTAAATTAAATTAATATTGATTAGGATAATTAATACTATCTTTTATTAATATTAAATTAGAAAATCATGTGCGGATAATAATCTTGATTAAATAAATTATTTTAATTAAAATTGTAGATAAGTTGTGCTTTTAAAAGTTGGAAAAAGGACCAATAAGAAAGGAGGATTTTTGAGAAAAGAGAGCAGAAAAAGCTTTATTGATTTTAATTATTGTTTATTATTATTGAGAGGGAATTTTTTTTAGACAGAAGAATTTCTATGTTGTTTGTTTTTGGGGATCTGGAAATACAAAGAAAAGAAAATAGCTTTGGTTGTGCTTGGAGGTAGAATAATTGTTTGAAGAAAAGATAGATTCAAAAAGGGAGCTGTAGAAGGAAATCAAGAGGAGGCTTCATAAAGGATTCTTCACTAGATGAAGGACTCCAAGTTTTCTTCTGTTATTTATTATTATTTCTGTCGTGCCTTGAACAATATTTGTTGGTTGTGTTTGAAAAAAAAATTATAGAAAGAAGTTATGTGATTTGAAGATTTATTCGTATGAAACTCATGAGTGATTTCTTAGAAAACTTGTAAAATGATTGAGATGTGGAAATGAAGATCAAAGCTAGAATCAAATAATGAAAAATTCATTTTAAATCTATCAAGAGAAAACTGGAATGGATGCAAATGAAAAGATTTAGTTCATTTATCAAATTGGGGAAAACCCACAGAAATTTATCATATGATTATGATTTAAACTTCTTATTCTCAGTCTTATCTTCAGGGAAAACATTCCCAATCTGACTGTACTAATGGAAATTGGTATGTATATATAAATATAGATCTTGAAATATATATCTATATATATACATATATACATACACATATATATATCAAATATATCTCTTGCTTTTGTATTTGAATTTGGTAAAAATTCGTCAAATGCAGGGAACCTCATTTCTATTTTATTTTATTTTATAAATGAAATTAAAAATAAAGAATAGAAAAATAAAGAAAAATGAGGGTTTTGTTGTGGTCGGGCTGGGCTACCACAACCACGCCCTCACAGAGGTGGCAGACTATGTGCAGTGCCTAGCACTGCACACAACCCACAACCCCTGTGGGAAGGGCTGCGTAGTAGCCCAACCCACAGGCAGGCTTGGCCTACCTGTGTTGTGCATTAGGCAGCGCCCGTATGGTCACGCGCATGTTTTTTTTGGTGGTTCTTTTTATTTTTAATAAAAGGTTTTTATATATATTTTAATATATATAATATATATATAATATATTATAAAATTATAATATATAATATATAATATATATATATATATATATATTATAGTTATTAATCTAATTAAATAGTTTATGAAATTATATAAATGTATATTAAGGACATAATATGTATATGAAAAATAATAAGGATTTTGATATTATAATAAAGGGTTGTAAATTTTAAAAGAATTAATTTAAGCATGGAACATATGAAATTAAAATGTATGATTATGGAACGCAATTGCGGAACTTGGAATTAACGGAGGAGTATATATATATTATTTGATTTAAGATTTGGTTTTAAATCAGTTGATTAATAATAAGATAGAATTTATAGAATATAAAAATAATATTTCAAAGGCATATGATTAAACGATATTTTTTAATAGTTAAAAGAGGAGCGTTAAAATGATTATTTTAATATATATATTTAATTTTGTAAGTTTGTAAAATTATTGTGTAATATAAAAGTAGTTTTATTATATGTTTGATTGCTACGATTTGAAATAAATGATATATATATATATATATATATATATATATATGTATTTGGATACAGATATATTTATTTAATTCTAATTTATTTTTTAAAAGTATGATATTTGTGAATTTTAGTATAGGTTTTATTGAAAATATTTATTTTGATTAAGTTATTGATACTATGTGGAAATAAAGATCAAGTAATTTAATTAAATGTTTAATTATTAAAATAGTTGATTATGCATTTAGTAAGATGCTTTGAATATGAATCTAATTGTGAACCTTAGAATAAAAGATTGTTTTAATCTTAGTGCGATGACGTTATTTATTTAAATGTTGGATTATGGAACATGATTGTCAAACTTAGGGAATATAATAATGAAACTAGAAAAATGATTGATTATTTTAGTCAAATGGCTGTATTTATTTGAATGCTTTGATTAGAGAAGTTACTTGTAAAATCTAGAGTAGATGATTGGGTTATAAATACTTCAATGTTGGGAAGTGAATTTGATGTATTTGACTGAGTAAATGCAAGATAGAAAACTGTGTTTGACTAGGTTTAGGAAACCCTAACATTAGATATTGAGTTGCCTGGAATGCTTTTCTATCATGTTTCTTTCATTCTCCATGTCGGGCAAATGGGGTTAAGGCTCTATGTAAGTCTTCCAGAGAAGTTCTCTAGAGTGGGATGTTTTGTGTAGAGGTTCAATTTGTGTATCACCGTGGGAATGGTGTAGAGTTGTACTATTATGTTGTACCTAGTTTCCACAAAAGAGGATTTGTGCCTCCTGGGAAATAGGAGATGGTAATGAGATTTTTACCTTCTTTGGAAGGAGTGTGTTTTCGTATTTGGTTTCCTCGAGTGTTCGAAGTGAGTTTCCTTGTTTTGTTTCCTCTTTGGATTGGATAGGTTATGTTGTCTAGTTACCTATTGTGGTATTGTACCTTGTGTGTTGTCGATAGGAGAGTGGCTCTTTGTGGGGGTTCGACACACAAAGGGGATCCAGGGTAACTCATCTAGAGTTTAACTAAGTGATAATCTAAAAGAACTAATGGGGATCTTTCACACTAATAAAGATAAATAATGTCTCTCTCGTGAAGCAAGTGAATGATAAAGCTCGAGTTGAGGTAGGACGCATAGTTTTTCGTGAGGGTCCGGCGACCAGTAGAGGCAAGCTAGGGTAACCCAGGAAGGGGGTCCGGTAGCCTAGGAAGGTTGAGCGAGGGTAACTCATGGCAGTTTATGCATGACACTCTTCCTATGTTGATAGTTAATCAGTTATTGTGTGATGTACATGATCATTGTTCTCTAGAAGCATTGTCACCTTGTGTTATGTGATATTGTGGTTGTAGTTGTTTCTGTTCAGTTATGTTTTAGCCTATCTCTAGTGGTTGATGGTCTTGTGTAGGAATTCCTTGTTACTATCTCCTAGCATGGAGGGAGTGGGACCTTTTGGATTCCATGTGGTTAGGTGGCATGCATCTTAATCCGTTGGTTCTTCTTCTTGTTCGTGTGGTTGAGATTTCTAGATGGAGAGCTCGTGGGAATCAGTTTCTTCTCATACCTTGTTCTCTCAGTACTTATTGTATTTTATTACCCCTCATTTGTTATCGAGGTGAAATTTGTAATATGTTATCATATTTGTTGGATTTACCTCATCCGGGAAATGAGTATTGTAATCTTATTGTAAACATGTTGTAAGCTACATTGTTTGGAATCATGTGACACTTCATATTCTGGGATGTAAATTTATTGTGAATGGAATGTATGTGAACTTCAATCATTGAGTAATTATATGATATGGTTTTAATTCATGTTTCGCGTTTGGTTTAAGTAACACAGTCTTGCAACCTTAGGGGATTAGTTGACAATGGTTAGTGAACTTGTATGTTAATTGTTCTAACTTTCATGCTAATTGTTCTTATTAAAAAAAAAATAGTTCGTTTGTTTACTAAATTGCAACTTTCCCTAGGGTTGTGTGGCGGTGCGTTACATATGGTATCAGAGCCCAAGTTTAAACACTGGGCACTTTGGGACCCATTAGGTTGTTAGATATTTAGAGTTTTTGTTTGTGTACCTTGTCTTATGTTGTGGTGTGTATCTTTTCAGGATCATGCCACCTAAGCGGGGTCATAAGGGTCGTGGTCATGTAGGTTGTCGAGGAGGTAATCAGCATGATGCACCTCCCATTGTTTCCCATGTTTCTGATCATGTGGATCATCAAGCTTCTCAGTTTGTGCTAGAGGTTATCGTTCAGCATCAGGATCAACCAAGGATTGGTGATGCTCAGTTGCATCGCTTTCTTGAGGAGACTCTTGCTCATATGGGGCCTAGGTAGGATAGGGATCAGGAGGTTGTAGGAGAGAGAGATCAGGTTCCAGCTCCATCTGAGGCAGACATGGCTACTCACATGAAGATCTCCTTAGAGCTCACCCACCCAATTTTGATGGTTTGGGTAGTGGTTCAGAGGCTGAGACTTGGTTGTTTGATTTGAATAGGTGTTTTTCCATGCATCCGTATGGTAGCAACACCAAGGCTAGGTGTGCTATCATGCACTTGAGGCATTTCACATCTAATTGGTGGAGGTTAGAGGAGCAGAAGCTCCATTTCGATATTGGCACTATATCTTGGGAGTTGTTCCTAGGGTAGTTCAAAGCTTGATTCCTTTCTGATAGTTGGCGTCAGCGCCATGGAGATGAGTTTCATGCTCTACGACAGATGGATATGATAGTGGAATAGTATGAGCATTGCTTGTTCGAGCTCAAATAGTTTTCGGGCATAGGTGATGACGAGGGTATGTTAGTACAACATTTCATTAGAGGTTTAAACCCCCAGATCAGTGGTGGTGTTCAGGTATTTGAGCTAAAGACCATGGAGGTAGCTATAGATAAAGCTCGCATTGTTGAGGAGAATTTAGCTTTGGTTTTAGGTGGTCAGGTGGGAGTTCAGTTTGGTGGTGCACCTTCTTTTGGTGTTGGTTTTCAGAGTGGCTGATCTCAGGCTACAGGGTTTTCTAGATGGTATCAGTCACCCGCTAAGGGTGGACAACAGCAGTCTTCATAGTCTGGGTAGCAGAATTCTCAGTCCCAACCTGATAGAAGTTGGAGGTAGAAGAAGAGAGATAGGAGTTGGATATAGGCTCATCGTGATCATGTTGATCAGCCTGCTTAGAGTTCTCAGTCAGTGTATAGTGGAGGTGGTGTTCCACAACCTAGTGGACATCCAGCTGTGCAAGGTCTCAACAGAGGGACAGGATGTTTCTCTTGTGGTCAGCAAGGCCACTTTGCTCATGAGTGTCCTCAACAGGGCAATTCTGGTTTTAGTCAGGGGCTGATAGTTTCTGAGCTGACAGTAGGAGATGCGGGTCGATCACATAGGGCATTCACTGTGGTGGATATCCATTAGGTCGAGCATCTGGGTGCAGTTCATCCTTCAGTTTCAGGAGTTGATCCTCACGAATCGAGGTTCTAAGTCAGTTAGTGTTTAGTTGGTTTGAGGGATTTTTATCGCTATTTTTGTTTGTAGGCTTCCAGGAGTAAGCCTAACCCTAGGGGGGATGATGTAACACCCCTCCATTTTGGATATTTGGATCGAAATTTTTTTCTTGGTAACGCTTTGTTATGCTTATGATTTGACTGTGGAACTTGGTGATCATTTGATCGTGAACTGATTAGTGATGCATATGTTATATTATAATTTGATGATTGTGTCTGAATATGCTTTAACTTTAGAACTTGGTTGCTTTTGATTGCAATTGTTAAATGATGTGAAAGTTATATTTCAATGTGATTTTATTTTGATGCTATCTTTATGGCATGTTTTGGATTAACATAGAAGATATTTGATTTAATGATGTTTATGCTATTGATCATATCATTGATGTTAGATGTGTCAGTTAGTGATACTGTATTGGTGAAGGGGACGGGATTGTATCACTTGCTTGCGAGTGCCCTACAATTCTGAGATTTCCTCTTCAGGGTGTGTTTGATCATATTATATATATTGCACGTTTGACATGCTCTTTGTTCCAGGTTGACAAGTACATGACATCGACTCCACCTAGCTTCATAGGTCTGAGCGTGTCCATTTACCAATGGTAATTGATTAGGAGATAGTAGCTAGGTGGTAATCAATTGGGAGATAGTAGCTAGGTTTTCCATCCCAAGTCTGTCATCCTATTGTAAGTTGTGGTGTCATGACTGAAGTGTTGTCCTTGTCATTGCACAGTTTGATTGTTGAGTATTTATTTAATTTATGGTTAGTGTTTAATTAATTAATCTTATTTTATAAAATAATTAATTAATATTGCATTGTTACTTGATTTAATTATGTGTTAGTTAAAAGTCAAATTTAAATATATTGTAAATTAAAAAGTATTTAATTAATTAAAATTTAAGAAATTAAATTAAATTAATATTGATGATGATAATTAATATTATCTTTTATTAATATTAAATTAGAAATTCATGTGCGGATAATATCTTGATTAAATAAATTATTTTAATTAAAATTGTAGATAAGTTGTGCTTTTAAAAGCTGGAAAAAGGACCAATAAGAAAGGAGGAATTTTTAGAAAAGAGAGTGGAAAAAGCTTTATTGATTTTAATTATTGTTTATTATTATTGAGAGGGAATTTTTTTTCACACACAGAAGAATTTCTTCTTAAAGGATTCTTCACCAAACGAAGGACTCCAGGTTTTCTTCTATTATTTATTATTATTTCTGGCGTGCCTTCAACAATATTTGTTGGCTGTGTTTTAAAAAAAAATTATAGAAAGAAGTTCTGTGATTTGAAGATTTTTTTGTATGAAACCCATGAGTGATTTCTTTGAAAACATGTAAAATGATTGAGATGTGGAAATCAAGATCAAAGCTAGAATCAAATAATGAAAAATTCATTTTAAATCTAGCAAGAGAAAACTGGAAGGGATACAAATGAAAAGATTTAGTTCATTTATCAAATTGGGGAAATCCCACAAAAAATTATCATATGATTATTATTTAAACTTCTTATTCTCAGTTTTATCTTCAGGGAAAACTTTCCCAATCTGACTGTAATAATGGAAATTGGTATGTATACATATATATATAGATCCTGAAATATATATCTATATATATACATATATACATACAAATATATATATCAAATATATCTCTTGCTTTTGTATTAGAATTTGGAAAAAATTCGTCAAATGCAGGGAACCTCGTTTCCATTTTATTTTATTTTATAAATGAAATTAAAAATAAAAATAGAAAAATAAAGAAAAACAAGGGTTTTGTTGTGGCCGAGCTAGGCTGCCATAGTCGCGCTGCCATAGAGGTGGCAGACTATGTGCAGTGCCTAGCACTGCACACAGGTCGCAGCCCTTGTGGGAAGGGTTGCGTAGCAGCCCAACCCATAGGTAGGCTTGGCTTGCCTGTGTTGTGCATTGGGTAGCGCCCGTATGGTCGTGTGCGTGTTTTTTTTTTGTGGTTCTTTTTATTTTTAATAAAAGGTTTTTATATATATTATATAGTTATAATACATCATATATTATATATATATATATATTATAGTTATTAATCTAATTAAATAGTTTATGAAATTATATAAATGTATATTAAGGACATAATATGTATATGAAAAATAATAAGGATTTTGATATTATAATAAAGGGTTGTAAATTTTAAAAGAATTGATTTAAGCATGGAACATATGAAATTAAAATGTATGATTATGGAACGCAGTTGCGGAACTTGGAATTAACGGAGGAGTATATATATATTAAATGATTTAAGATTTGGTTTTAAATAAGTTGATTAATAATAAGATAGAATTTATAGAATATAAAAATAATATTTCAAAGGCATATGATTAAATGATATTTTTTAATAGTTAAAAGAGGAGTGTTAAAATGATTATTTTAATATATATATTTAATGTTGTAAGTTTGTAAAATTATTGTGTAATATAAAAGTAGTTTTATTATATGTTTGATTGCTATGATTTGAAATAAATGATATATATGTATGTGGATATGGATATATTTAAAATTCTATTTTTTTTTAAAGTGTGATATTTGTGAATTTTAGTATAGGTTTTATTGAAAATATTGATTTTGATTAAGTTATTGATAGTATGTGGAAATATAGATCAAGTAATTTAATTAAATGTTTAATTATTAAAATAGTTGATTATGCATTTAGTAAGATGTTGTAAATATGAATCTAATTGTGAACCTTAGAATAAAAGATTGTTTTAATCTTAGTCCGATCACATTGTTTATATAGATGTTGGATTATGGAACATGATTGTAAAACTTAGGGAATATAATCGTGAAACTAGAAAAATGATTGATTATTTTAGTCGAATGACTATATTTATTTGAATGCTTTGATTAGAGAAGTTACTTGTAAAATTTAGAGTAGATGATTGGGTTATAAATACTTCAATGTTGGGAAGTAAATTTGATGTATTTGATTGAGTAAATGCAAGATAGAAAACTATGTTTGACTAGGTTTAGGAAACCCTAACATTAGATATTGAGTTGCCTGGAATGCTTTTCTATCATGTTTCTTTCATTCTCCATGTCAGGCAAATGGGGTTAAGGCTCTATGTAAGTCTTCCAGAGAAGTTCTCTAGAGTGGGATGTTTTGTGTAGAGGTTCAATTTGTGTATCACCGTGGGAATGGTGTAGAGTTGTACTATTATGTTGTACCTAGTTTCCACAAAAGAGGATTTGTGCCTCCTGGGAAATAGGAGATGGTAATGAGATTTTTACCTTCTTTGGAAGGAGTGTGTTTTCGTATTTGGTTTCCTCGAGTGTTCGAAGTGAGTTTCCTTGTTTTGTTTCCTCTTTGGATTGGATAGGTTATGTTGTCTAGTTACCTATTGTGGTATTGTACCTTGTGTGTTGTTGATAGGAGAGTGGCTCTTTGTGGGGGTTCGGCACACAAAGGGGTGCCAAGGTAACTCACCTAAAGTTTAACTAAGTGATAATCTAAAAGAACTAATGGGGATCTTTCACACTAATAAAGATAAAGAATGACTCTCTCATGAAGCAAGTGAATGATAAGGCTCGAGATGAGATGGGATGCATAGTTTTGCGTGAGGGTTGGGCGACTGGTAGAAGCAAGCCAGGGTAACCCAGGAAGGGCACCCGATAGCCTAGGAAGGTTGAGCTAAGGTAACTCATGGCAATTTATGCATGAAACTCTTCCTATGTCAATAGTTAATCAGTTATTGTGTGATGTACATGATCATTGTTCTCTGGAAGCATTGTAACCTTGTGTTATGTGATATTGTGGTTGTAGTTGTTTCTATTTAGTTATGTTTTAGCCTGTGTCTAGTGGTTGATGGTCTTGTGTAGGAATTCCTTGTTACTATCTCCTAGTACAGAGGGAGTGGGACCTTTTGGATTCCATGTGGTCAGGTGGCGTGCATCTTAATTTGTTGGTTCTTCTTCTTGTTCGTGTGGTTGAGATTTCCAGATGGAGAGCTCGTGTGAATCAGTTTCTTCTCATGCATTGTTCTCTCAGTACTTATTGTATTTTATTACCCCTCATTTGTTATCGAGGCATAATTTGTAATATGTTATCATATTTGTTGGATTTACCTCATCCGGGAAATGAGTATTGTAATCTTATTGTAAACATGTTGTAAGCTATATTGTTTGGAATCATGTGGCACTTCATATTCTTGGATGTAAATTTATTGTGAATGAAATGTATGTGAACTTTAATAATTAAGTAATTATATGATATGGTTTTAATTCATCTTTCGTGTTTGGTTTAAGTAACATAATCTCACAACCTTAGGGGATTAGTTAACAATGGTTAGTGAACTTGTATGTTAATTGTTCTAACTTTCATGCTAATTGTTCTTATTCAAAAAAAATAGTTCATTTGTTTATAAAATTGAAACTTTCCCTAGGGTTGTGTGGCGAGGCGTTATAGTTCCCTTAAACTTATTGTTTTCTTCTTTTTGGATGATGTGAACAAAATCTAGTTTGCTATGTTTGAAAATCCATTCCTCGATTTCTTTTGAAAGTGGTTCTGTGATTGAAAACTTGTTTGTATTAAACCCTTGAATCTTCTATGGGAAACTTTAGTAAAACCTTTTTTTTGAAGTTCTTCAATATAGCTTAATAATTGAAATTTATTGTTTTGAAATAAAAATTAGTTTGATTATGGATTGAATTTGCATACCAAATCTATATTGGGTTTATTGAAAAATTTGTTGTTATATTATTGTTCTATTTGAGTTATTTAAATGTATATATATAAATCTTGTGCACTATGTGATTTCATTTTATGTGAAAAGAATAAAAATTTATATTTTTTATTTGAGAGTATTGAATTAGAAATATATATATATATATACATATATATTTAAATTATGTATTGGGTTTAATTTCATTATGTGCAAAGAATAAATTATATAAATAAGTTGCATGGAATTTCATGATGATGTACAAAATATATATTAAGTTGTTATTTTCAAGGTCATTTTAATACAAAATCGTATTTAAGAAATTATATATATATATATATATATACTATTTTTCAAGGTTTGTAATTTTTGTTTTACGAAAGTTTTTAATATATATAAAAAATAAAAAATAAATTTTTATTTTTTTAATATATATGTGAGGGGGGGAGTGGTCCGCAGTCGCCGTACCACCCCTGACCCCCATCGTACCTTGCAACAGCCACTAGGCTGCTATCCGCAGCCTAGTGGGGGTTGCGGCCTCCCCTTGGGAGGTACGCAGTACCTCCCTACTGTGTTGGCCATGGTTCTTAAATTCTTTGTTTTTTTATTTTTTCACATTCAATTTCATTAATTCGATTTTGTTTTATAATATATATATATATATATATATATATATATATATATATATATATTTGTGTGTGTGTGTTTGTGTTTGTATATTTAGTATGTAATAGAAAGGTATTTTTTATAATATGTTTTAAATGCAATGACTTTAATATATATGTTTTATTTTATATATATGCATATATATGTATATATGCGCATAAAAGCATATATACGTGTATACATATTTATATATATAAAAGATGTCATATGTTGTGACTATGGATTTAATATGATAATTTTAAGAAAATTGCAATGTTAAAGTGTAGTTGAGAAAATTAGAGATAAATTATGTGTTTTTAATTAAATTGAATTTTCTCGAGTAATTGATTTATAAAGTTCATGAAATTTAGTGTACATTGTAAATTTTTTTATAGCATTGTTTTATGTTTTCTTTACGTTTGAGATTATACGTTTAACCAATTGTGGGTTTCTTTTATTTGGGTTTATGTCATGTGGAAAACCCTAGAGTTAGCTTATCCTATTATAGGAACTTATGTTGTTGTTTAGAACTTCCACAGGTGGGGATACTCATGTCATTATTTATTTTGCAATTTGAGACTTGGCCTATGCTTTGATTGTGGTTGTGATTTTAGTTTGCACTGGGATTGTACCATTTTTTGAATGTTATTCAAATGATTTTGGCAAGAGAGTTATGGCTCACGGATGTTCCATTTGTTGGTTTTGTGTTCTGGTTGGTACAATCCTTTTGTGTTGGATATTTTTGTTTGAGTGTCTAGAGAGAGTGGCTCTAAGTAGGGGTCGGCGCATAAAGGGGCTGTCAGGGTAACCCATATAGAGTTAGAGTAATCAGTGATAACCTAAGTAATTATTCATGGGTGGGTGGTTAAATATTAATAAGATAATTATGATGCCTCGTCCACCTATTAGTGTTATCACAAACTAAAGGGGACTGAGAAGGCCATGGTTGGCAACATTGTTGCCTTATCTTAAGGAAAGGTTAATGATTCCGTATGAGTAACCCTATGGAGTGGTTCCTTGAGATAGGCTATCAGGAGAACCAAAGATGGAGGCAGCACCTTGAACTAGGTTGTCTAGCTAATTCATGTATAGATGGAGGCGGCACCTTGTGATAGGTTGTCTAGATAATCCATGTGAAGCCATATGATGACACTCTCCTCTAACATTCCATTTGTTTTTTTTATTGGAGTCCTCTGGAAGTAGTCTTTTGATATTATGACTTGAGACTTATTGATGATGTGTTTCGTGACTTTTTATTGTAATATTTTGAAAGTGATTTATTGTTATGTTTCGAAAGTGATTTGTTGTTATGTATATTGGAGAATGATTTTCATTTAGTTTTCTCTATGGTCTTTTTTTGTTATGTTATCTTGTTTGTAATTAGTCCTGTGTTATTGCTAGATGTGCTTGGTCGGGGATCATTCCTTGTTTACTCCTAGCACGGGGGTGGTTGGGTAGAACATGCTTCACACCTCGTTGGATTCTGTTTGGGTGCAATTGTATCTTTCATCGCAGGGTTTTGGCAGATGTTGTTGATCTAGTGTTCTTATGTACCAGATGTATGTTTATACTTCAGGTGTAATTTACTTATTGATGTATCAACTCCCACGTATGTTGGGAAGATTTATGATGTAATTTGTATATGTGATTATTGAGATGTATTTTTTGATGGATGTATTGTACTATCACACCATGTGATTCATTCCTATACTACCATTTCTAAGCATTGTAAAGTTGTGTTGTATCTATCAAAATATATCTATACTTTATATCTTGATGATTCATTTATTGTCATATATGTGTACAATTTTATTTGGTATATTTACATTTGTCTTGATATCGTGAATGAACGTTTTAATTGACGTCATGGTGATTAGATTTACATAATTCTAAATATAATGTTTAATCTATTATCTTTGTGATGGGTTAGTTTAGTAATGTCACCTCGTGTACCCCAACGGATTTAGTTGTGCAACTTAGAACATTTTTATGTTGGAATACTTAAGTACATTTATTATGTTCTTTAAAAAAAAAAAAATTTGCGGTTTTATTTATTCCTTTGGAATTTGCGCAACGGGTACAAGGTTTGAACTATTTAAAAAACAAAAATATTTTCATGTTTCAACTAAATAATCAACTGCTAGATGAAAATTTGTTTGGGAATGAGCATAATATTGTAAGACCTTTGTAGTTGGAGCCTAAGTTTCACATTGATACTACCATGAACTTCCTACTAGAATGAGGCATTCAAAGTCTTATAGCTTAGTGTATACAGACTAATTTACCATCCAGTTTGTATTGAAACTAGAACCTTCACTTTGTAGAGCAGTATTGATGAAGCTGTGAAATAAGTGCCAAAACATATTTCATTCCGAGTTTTACTTTGGATTCTTTTAATTTTAATTTTGTTTTAAGATCTTACTAGTTGTGTATCTTTTAAATTTAAATCACAATGAAAATGTGGAAAGTGTGCAAATTATTAGGGTATTTAAGGAAGGATAGTTTAACATGTTTCTTGAACAATTTTATGGTATCTTCTTCTTACTAGATCTATAACATACATCTTTTTTTCCTCTATTATCTTATGTGAAATTGAAAGCAACCAATGGTTATAGGTATCTACAATTCATGCAATATTTTTCAATTTGATGAGGGAGCAAACCCGAGACATAGAATAACACTTAAAAAATAGAGAATAATATTTTATAGAAAAATATGGAACTCTTACATGCAGAGGATCCCAAATCCTCGAGCTCTACTATACATGCCAAATTACAGACTTATAGAAAATCACCCAGGTTCCCCTTTCGTATCATACAAACTCTTTTCCCCAAAAAGTTATCCAAAAATTAGAAAATAGCCCATAAATAACCCCTTTTCAATTTGGAGCTAAAAACAACATTCAAGGTAAGATTTTTGGTGGTTAAGCACCAAAAATTACAATTTGAAATTCAAACATTGAGTCCTAATTCTAAAATTGGCAGTTTTCCAAACATCGGCCAACTTTCGGAAGCCATAACTTTTGATCCGGGACTCTATTTTTTGAACTGTTTGCATCGTTAGAAAGGTCTCGGAGTGAAGAACGCATTAAGAACTAGAAGGTTTTTCAAGTAAAAAATAAGAAACTAGAACTTGAATAACTTTCAAACTGTGAACATATGATCTTGACCTGATTCTTTAACCAAAGTGCTTATTTTTCCATCATGAACCTTCCCATAGATTTTTGTCTTCCCACACCTTAGAATACACACCTGCTAAAAATAGTAATTGAGCAGAAAAAGTAGAAAAGCAGTTCTAAAAGTTGGAAACTCTTATTCAATGAAAAGGATAACTAGAAATGCATAAACATCAATAAAAAACAAACAACAGGAACATAAATGGAAAGCATCTTTTTGGGTGATGCAAGATTGCCCTCACAACACTGGATGCTCCTACATCAGACACCTAGGGTAATTTGAGAAGTGACCTTGTCATGTCTCAGATGGTTGAGGAAAACCCAAATGGTCAACCTCTTCCTTGGATAGCCAGGATGAATCTTCCATAGGCCTTCCTCTCCACTTCACCAGATATTCTTCATACTACCTATTTTTGGTACTCCTTCCCACATGACTATCTAGGATTTCTTCAATCTCCTCCTTCTCTAAAGTAGGTATTGGAATTCCACACTGTTCCATTGTTGGTACTTCCTCTATACCACCTTCATGATACTCTATCAAATCTGAAATGTTGATCCCATCCAGAATCTCTACCTCATATGCATTCCCTGAATCATGCATCTTCAAAATTTTATAGTGACCTAAATTCTTCATCTTAAATTTGTTATAGGTTCCCACTAGAAACCTTTCTTTCCTCAAGTGGACCATCACTTCATCACCAATTTAAAAATCTTGATACCTCCTCTTCTAATCTACCTTAGCCTTATACTGCATATTCATCTTGTTAATATGTTCTCTCACCTTCTCATGTATATTCTTTCCACAAAGTCTTCAGCTTTGGAAATTGTCTTCTTCTCTTGGTCCATCTTCCTCAATTCAGGAGCAGTCCTGGGACTGCCTCCATACACAATATTGAATGGTGCTCTACCAATACTTCTATTGATAGAATTATTGTAAGAAAATTCTGCCCAGTGTAAGATCAAGTCTCATCCCTTGGGTTTATCTCCTTCCAAGCATCTTAATAGGTTACCCATACTTTTGTTCACAACCTTAGTCTACCCATCAGTTTGTGGATGGTGTGTAGAACTGAACTTCAACTCTATTTTCAACTTCTTCCACAAGGTCCTCCAAAAGTACCCAACAAATCTTGTGTCACGATCTAAGACTATACTCTTTGTCAAACCATGTAGCCTCACCACCTCTCTGAAGAACAAGTTAGCAATCTAGAATGCATCATGGGTCTGCTGACATGGGATGAAATGTGTCATCTTCGAAAACATGTCAACTACAGCAAATACTGAATCATTCCCTCTCTGTGTCCTTGGCAAACCAAGAACAAAGTTCATACTTATATCCTCCCACGACATCTCTAGTACAAGTAAGCATTGATACAACCCAATATTTTGGCTCACTCCTTTAGCCATTTGACATACCCTATAACTCTACACAAAATTCTTCACATCCTATGATAACTAAGGCCAATGATAATGCTCACTGATAATGGCAATAGTCTTATCCAGACCAAAATGTCCTTCCATTCCTCTAATGTGCTTCTCCTTTATTAGGTTCTTCCTCATGGAACTCCTTGGAATACACAATTGACTTCCCTTAAACAACATGCCATCCTGGATTATGAAATCCAACCACTTTGTCCTGTCAATAGTAATAGGCTCTTTGCAAGCTTTCCAAGCCTCTGCAAAATAGGATCTTCAGGATACAATTTCTTGAGTTCATTGAACCAACTACTTCAATCTACATATTTGTCAACAGTGTTTTCCTCCTACTTAAGGTATCTGCATCTCTTTTCAACTTGCCACTCTTATGCTTTGAAACAAAGGTATAACTTTGCAAAAATTCTACCCATTTCATATGCCTCTGATTTAATTTTCCCTGACTACTCAAATACTGTAATGCTTGATGATCAATAAATAAGACAAATTCCTTTGGTAACATTTAATGTCTACATTTCTTTAATGCTTGAACTATTGCATAAAATTCTTGATCATATACAGAGTACTTTCTCTTTGCGTCATTTAACATTTCACTAAAATAGGAAATGGGTTTACCTTCTTGGCTCATCACTGCTCCAATGGCACAACCACTGGCATCACAATCCACCTAAAAAACCTTCTTGAAATGTGGGAGGGCTAAAACTGGTTGCTCTGTCACCTTCTACTTCAAGAGATCAAAACTCTTTGTTGCTTGATTGCTCCACTTGAACTCTTTTCTATCCCCTCTCATTGTTTTAGTTAGGGGTGCACAAATACTATTGAAGTTTCTAATGAACTTTCTATAAAAGCTGGCCAAACCATGGAAAGATCTCACCTCAGTAGCAGTTCTTGGGGTAGGCCATTCTAGAATAGACTTCACCTTTTCTGGGTCCATCTTGAGACCTTCTGCCGAGACAACAAACCCCAAGTACACTAACTCCTTTTTAAAAAACTACACTTTTTGAAATTTATCAATAGTTTCTCCTCTCTCAAATTCTCAAAAACCCTAAGAATATGTATTAAATGCTCATCCAAGTTCTTACTGAAAATAAAAATATCATCTAAATAGACAATGACAAAACTTCCTAGAAACTCTTTTAGTACCTCATTCATGAGCCGCATGAATGTGCTCGGTGCATTGGTTAGCCCAAAAGGCATGACTAACCACTCGTACAGGCCCTCCTTGCTCTTAAAGGCAGTCTTCCATTCATCTCACTCACGAACCCAGATCTTGTGATATCCACTTTTTAGATCTATCTATGTGAAGTACTGAGCTCCACTCAAACAGTCCATCAGGTCATCCAACCTTGGCAGGGTAAATCTGTACTTGATTTTTATCTTGTTTATGGCTTAGGAGTCTATACAAATCCTTCACTCCCCATCCTTCTTTGGTGCTAGTACTATAGGTACTATACATGGGCTCAGAATCTTTTGAATCAAAGCCTTTCTCAACAACTCCTAAACTTATCTATTCAATTCCTCATTTTCTACAAGAGCCATTCTGTGAGCTGCCTTATTTGGAAAACTAACTCCAAGGATCAAGTCAATATGATGATTGATCTTCCTGACTGGTGGTAAACCCTCAGGTACATTATCAGAAATAATCTCCTAAAACTCATCCAATAGTCTAGAAACTTCTACTGGCACCTTCTCACTATCTTCCTTATCCATTCTTGGAATCAATCCATAACACATACATTCATGCTTCATGCTTTCTAAAAATTTCCTTCCATCAACAAAACAAATTCTAGCACTACTGCATACCTTTTCTTCATCCTTCTTCAGGGGTTTCAACTTATGGTGGACTCCATCCTTCATCAGGGAATAAGTGTTTGCATGGCCATCATGTACAGCTTTCCCATCGAACTACCAGAGCCTTCCCAGCATGTGACATGCATCCATGGGGTTGATATCATAGAGTACCTCATCATGATTGCTTCTAATCTTGAACTTCACGAGGCACTACTCATTGACTAGAAATTTGTGGTCTTTCTGCAACCAGGCAATCTGATATGGATGTGAATGCCTTTCCCTTTTCAACTTCAACTTCGTAACCATCTCTTCTAACACCAGATTATCAGTGCTCCCACTGTCAATAATGACCTCACAACATTTTTCTTCACACTTGCACCTTGTGCGAAAAAAATTATTCCTTTATTCTCGTTCCTTTTTTTCAGTCACCAAGGCTCTTCTAACCACTAGGGATTCTCCCCTTTCAGCATCATCTGAACACTTGAATTGAGCCTTCTCATATGCATGTGCAACCCTTCCATGACCTTCTGGCCTTCTGTCTATCCTTCCTTGGTGTTGTGGACATTCATAGGCTCGATGCCCTTCTTCACCACAATGGAAACAAGATCCTTTGAAACCACCTCTTCTAGGTCTTGGCCCAGATCTTCGTCATCCTCTACCTTTTTGATCACCACTATTGTGATCATGAGGGCAGTACAAGTTATCATTCTTCTAGCTTCGACTGGTACCCACATCTTCATTTCTCCTTTCATCCTCATTTTGGCTACCAGAATATCTTTCACTACCCCTTCTGCTTTGACCTCCTCAACCTTTTTGCTTATTGTCAAATCTTTTGTTCATCTTCTCCTCAACTTTTAGGGAAAACTAGTATGCATCCTCAATGGTGGTCATTCTGACCAGGCTTAGCTCCTCTTGAATGCTTGGTCGTAACCCATTAAGATAACGGGCTACCTTCTCCTTGTTTTCCTTTGCATGGCCTGTTCTGATGATCATTTTATGAAAATACTCTGTATATTCTTTCACAGATCTACTCCCTTGCTTCAACCCTCACAATTTCTTTAGTAGATCTAACTCATAGTCTTACTAGTATGAACTAGTTCTTCTGTTTCTTCACCATGCGATCCCAACTACTGAGCTTTCCTTTTCCTCTTCAATTTCTCTCCAACTGGACCTCTTTCCACCAAATATTGGCATGGCCCTTCTGCTTCTTTTTGGAAAACTCAACTCGATCTAGGTCCTCTACTTCTTCATACTCAAAATATTCTTCTAGCTCATTGATCCAGTCAATCAACTCTTCTGGGTTCAGACTTCCAGAATAACTAGGGACTTCTATTCTAGGTCTTCTTCTGATCTTTGAAATGGCCCTTGTTAGCCGCATTTTATCTTGATTAATCACTTCTTCTTCCTCTTCTATATCTGAATCTTCCACCTCTTCTTCATCCTTGCTTTCTCCTCTCCTTCCCAAGTTTAACCCTCTTCTCATTTTTTCCTGCAATACATCAATTTGTCTCTGGAGGGCTCTAAAACCCTTGGCTACCAATGGATCTCTTCCACCAACATTTTTTCCACCTTTGTCACCTCTAGCACCACCATGCCTACTTGGAATCAGTCTTGGAGGCATCTTGAATATCTTGAACCCACAATCACAATCCTGGTGCAAATTGCCTCACAATTGGTGATCTATTCACACACTCAAGAAAACCCGCTCTAATACCACCTGATGAGGGAGCAAACCCAAGACATAGAATAACAATTACAAAATAGAGAATAATATTTTATTGAAAAATATGGAACTCTTACATGTAGAGGATCCAAAATCCTTGAGCTCTGCGATACATGCCAAATTACAGACTTACAGAAAATCACGCAGGTTCCCCTTTCGTAGCATGCAAACTCTTTTCCCCAAAAAGTTATCCAAAAATCAGAAACTAGCCCATAAATAACCCCTTTTTTAGTTTGGAGCCAAAAACAACATTTGAGATAAGAGTTTTGGCGGTTAGGCGCCAAAAATTACAATTTGAAATTCAAACATTGAGTCCTAATTCTAAAATTGGCAATTTTCCAAAAATTGGCCAACTTCCAGAAGCCATAACTTTTGATCCGGGACTCCATTTTTTGAACCATTTTCACCATCCAAAAGGTCCCGAAGTGAAGAACGCGCTAAGAACTAGAAGGTTTTTGAAGGAAAAAATTAGAAACTAGAAATTGAATAACTTTCAAACCGTGAACGATCTTAACCTAATTATTTTGCTAAAGTGCTTATTTTTCCATGATGAACCTTCCCATAAATTTTTGTCTTCCCACGCCTTAAAATTGACACCTACTAAAAATAGCAATCGAGTAGAAAAAAAAAGAAAAACAATTTTTAATGTTGGAAACTCTTATTCAACGAAAAGTGTATCTAGAAATGCAAAAACATCAACAAAAAGAAAATAACAGGAACATAAATGCAAAGCATCTTTTTGGGTGATGCAAGATTTCCTTCACACTACTGAATGCTCCTACATCATAATCTCTATTTATAACTTTATTCTTCTATATATAATGTAAGTTTAATGTAGATACAATGAAAATATTTTCATTACTGGTAAAATATATTTTACATGGATCTTTAAATCTAGCTATATTAAAATTAGAACTAAGGAACTATTGACCACTGTAATAGAGGCATTCACAATCTAGAAGTTCAAAGACAATAAGTGATAGAAAATAGATAATAAAATAAAACAAAAATACAATGATAATTTAAGGTCAACAAAATGGAGGACAATATTTTTATTCCCTCTAGTTTAGGTTTATATAAAAATGAATTACCAATGGATGCCATGCTTAGCTTTTGAGCTAGTTCCTTAGCTTGTGCTTATCTTGGTGTCCTATTATTGGGTGACGCTAGTTTCTTCTTACATTAAGAGATGCTCTTCTATCAATATTTTATGTCTACCAAAGCCTCATTTGATTTCATTTTATTTGAACATTGACCTTTTACAGTCAATGATAGAATAACTCTAATGTTTTATTCCTTTCAACCATTGGATATTTTTCAATAACCTCAATTAAGTCAAACATTCATTATTATATCAACAATAATTTTATCTCTACATGTCCATTAAATTTCCTGTTTGGTATTACTCTACATCCATTTCCATGCTAAAAAGGTTCCTTTCTTTTAACAACAAAGGTCTAGCCATTAAATAAAAAGATAAATTTATTAGAAAAAATTCAAAAAAATTGCATACTAACCTAAAGGTCTACATTAATTTTTAGCCCAAAGGTCTTTATAACAACCAAATTTAATTGATTGATATGGTTCAATTCCTCTACAACTATTTCAATATAATAGTTTACCTAATTTAAAAGTATCAAATTAAAACCCTAAATGAATGTCATATTTATAAACTAATGTATTACTCTCAAAAGATAGAAATTTTCTCTTTTTAGAATATATCAAATTTAATCACATTATTTACTACATCATTAATTAATCAATTATTAATAATCATTAATTGACCATATATTGCAATTTATCATTTATTATATCATTAATCAATTATGATTAATTATGATTTATTTCTATTTATTTATTTATGCATTAAGTGAGAGAAAATTAGCTATTAGTAACTAAAATTTTCACTTTTAGTTTACTAGTTAACTACATCTTATCTCATTATTTTACTTTCTCTTGTTTTAAAAACTTATTCTTTAGTCATGAATGGATTTTTTTCCCAATAGAAACATATTCCTCTCATTTATTGATTTATTAAATCAAAAAAATCATTTTTTATCTTCTCATGGGTTTGAAATGGGAAAATCTTTTATTAGATGAGTTGAATTCACAAACTTTTTAGCCAACTCAAGTATTTGATCTTATCCTCATCTTTAATTTTATTTTTCTACAAAGTCTATCAACATCATCATTCCATCATTACTTTTATCAATAAATGTTTATGTAAACCCACACTATTGAGGAACTTGTCAATCTAACAAAAGCATTATGCTATTGAGTTAAATGCAAATTCGTTACTTCTAAGTGAACATATTAAAACCAGTAAAGATGTTGAGTGTGGTTGTTTGATATGAATTTTAATTGAATTATATTTATGATTTCAAGTTACTATTTATTTCATTTTATTTTTTATAATTAAATATTAATTATACAAATTCAATTAACTTTCTTTTATAAATATTTTTATTCATATATATTTTTTAAATGTTACTTTTATGCGCTATTCAAAAGAGATAATAATATTCCTCATATTAATTAATAAGTAAAATCAACAGGTTATAAATTAATCGAAGGTTTAAAATCAACTATAGTTGATTATATGGAGTAAAATTTATGTGATTATACAATGTATAATACAAGGTAAAATGTCCCATGAGAGTAATAAATCATGTCATTGATTATATACTTGTGAAAGCAAAAGAATGATTGCTACTGACTAACATGGAAACATTTCTATGTATCAGAATCTATAAATTCTATTTCAAGTTACACATATGGATTAGAATGATAATATTATTGTTTCTTAATAAGATGTGAAATCAAATTTTCTTGAATAGCTTTGTACATTTACCAAACCTCTATAGCCATTGAATGAACATCGATTTAATTCTAGGTTCCCTTGTGTAGTAAAATAAAATATTAAGTAGTGTTATTGTGTATTGCACTCTTGGAATTCTTCTATAAAAATTGTAATATTTAAATATATATTGAGAAATAAAAAGCTTAAAATATTCCTTTAAATCAACCACAACAATTGCTAGAAAATTCAGACGCATTTAAATGAAGTTTCTTTAATATGGGAGTTTCCTTTCTTGATATGAGTATAGATTTGAATTAATGTATTTAAGGATATTTAAATGTCATAGAAAAATTATTTTATTTTATCATTATAAGATAAAATGAATGATATTTTACAAATAAATATGAAACAAAATTCTAATGGTTTGCACAAATACACTCTACAATGAAAGTGTAATACATGGCTTGTAAGATTAGTAAACTATTAAATATTAAAATTCAAGGATGATGATCATGAATATTATTAGTATCTAATTGTTCAGTGTCCATATTTGTAAGACCCCATGTTGCACTTGATTAGTATATCTCTCATATGTTTTATGCATTACTAGATAAATGGTAAGATGTATTGTAGATGACAAATAGTGTGATTATTTTATAATTTTTTCTTGTGTTTCATTCTGACATTTTACTTATGCTATCATGAAGGATTTAGAAATTGTAAATTATGAATATGAGTTGAAATTGTAAATGAAATGGTTGTAAAATTAAAACTTATTTCAGCTATCAAATTAATGTGGTATACGATTGTTGCTTATAATTTCATTGGTAATGTGTAGAAAAGGAAGAGTTAGTATGAGAAGGGAAGACCATTGAGTAGATCAAAAGACATCTCCTTGAGGTGATAGATTTCGCCCTCTTTTGAGACTTAGAAGGAAATAAAGTTGATAGAGTAAGGTGATAAGGGTTGATATAAAAGAGATGATTTATATTTTGGGTTGAGAGAGTATTTATTTGTGTGTCAAATGAGTTGTACATTGGGGGGTAAGGTTTAGAAACCATTATCCAAGTTGAAATTCGGATAGATCCTTAAATGGGTCTTTAAACAGGGTTGTTGGTCAATTTCCTTTGTTGGTATGGAAAAATAAACCCTCTAGATTCTATACAATAGTGGTAGCAGTCAAGTAGGCATGCGATAGTGCCCCTAGGACATGATTTGACCCCTAAAAAGTCCTCATTATAGAGAGTGATGAGTTTTGAAGAGAGGATGTGATGGAAAGATGGAGAGGTTTTCCAAGTGCATGTTTCTTCCTTAGTAAGGAAAAGACTCTCATTGATGAAGGTAGGTATACTCCACACCTCCCCATCCATGGGCTACAAGTTGAAATCCCTATATATTTTGGAGAGGAAGAATGAGAGGGGTGTTACACACTTCTCCTCTTGGAGAACATTAGTGGAGATGGCAGAAAGAATGAGAGGAGAGGAGTCCACTACTTTGCAAAGATAGTGATCAAGATGGCTTAGCATGGAGAGGAAAGGTGGATGAGAGAGTTCAATGCCTTAACCTAAAAGAAAAGAGATAAGTTCTTATTTTCCATTACCCTTGTTTATTGGTTGTAAGAAGGTGACATAGTGTATGGATCATGGCTGAGGATAGAGAGTAGAGATCCTAGATGCATGGTGTAGACATGCAAAATTAGCATTATACACTTATTTCACATTCATACTCTCATAAAATTAATCAAGTTCATCAAATCCATTTATTAGGAAAATCAGGTTCATTCAATCTCTAAGGGTTATCCAGTTAAATTGAATAAATTAACTTTATTTAATTTAAGCCTATCATTCCCTCTTTGATTAAATAAATCATGACTTTATTTAATTAAATATCAAAAGTCATATTTCTCCCTTTTGATTTAAATAAATCAAAGTATTCAAGTCAAATGGGTCAAAATAAACTAATCATCACCTAAGCTAATATAATCCTGATTAATCTAATCTAACCACCCATCACATCCTCTAGCTTTTCCCACTTGCACCAATAAATCATTTTAATTCATTTATAAAATCAACATTTTCTATCAACATGTTATCTTTGAGGAATATTCCCTCAAATTTGAATTCAAAATCAAGTGGACATGTACATCCAACAACACATTTATGAGCTCTTACATGGCTCTTACATGTCTCTTGCACAATTTAAACTCGGCATTTACTCTCAAATTCAAATTTGAATCTCCCACTCTTTGGCACATTGGCCAAAATGTGCTCATTCCTCAACCTATCACAAGTTGACAAGTGGCCCCTTTTGATTGGCTTGTTTTTAGTCCCACATCCTCCATGTTTGGCATTCTTATATCATCATATTCTATAAATAGAGAGCTTTTCTTTTGTTCAAATCCTCCACAACTCCACAACTTGATCGACAATCTCATGCAAAGTCACTCTCTTCAATTGAGAATTGATTTTCTCCACCTCATATCATCTTCAAAGCAGTTTCATATCAACATATCATGGAGCTTAGCAAATGATTGGGAAAGGGCTTCTTTCCATAGAAGCACCAATCCACTAAGAGATATAATTTACTTCATGCTTTATTATATGCTTTCAATTTTTTTATCTAATCCTTTGTTGCTTTGATTGCATTATGACTCATGTTGAGTTATTTCATAGGGATGTTGATTGTTGGATTTGTTTTAAAATACTAATCATGCTTTTGTATGTTAGGATTTTAACCATTTGCAGATTTTCACATCCACATAATTGTGCTAGAAGGAGGGTAGTTTTTTAACACAACAATTTGTTTTGTTAACACATATAAATTCGTTAACACAGTCCCATTAACACGTAGTTTTGTTAACACATGGTTTGTTAACGCAGTCTCATTAACACAGAGTTTTCTCACATGGTCTCATTAAAACATAGTTTCATTAACACATTATTTGTTAACACAGTCTTGTTAACACAGTCTCATTAACACACAGTCTTGTTATCACATAGTTTGTTAGCACAGTCTCATTAACATAGTTTGATAACACCTACGACGTTCATTAACACATCTATTTTGTTAACACATTAAACGTTTGTTAGGAAATACATCTGTTGTTTCTAAGTTCAACTTGGGTTCTAAGGAAGTAGTAGTATTTTTCTAGGCTCTCATGAGTACTCTATCACACGACACTGTTGTTGTTAAAAAGAATCAGAGGTTGAAAGAAAAATGGAGAAGATGGATGTTTGAAATCAAATGACATTGCTATAATTGTTTTGAGGAGGCATTAGAAAGAGATCATACAACTTCTTGGGGGTTTTCATAAAAATATAATTTTATTTTTTCATACTCTCATCATTATATGTTTTCTTGTAGGGACATTACATGACAGGGATAACCTTTTCCTTTTTTGGCATTGCTGCATTGATTCCTTATCATAAATCTTACTTTTGGTTGTTTTGTAATGTTTGAAAGTTGGCATCGAGAGACAATGGTGGTTTTTCTCTCACATTGGAATCAAAGAACACAAGTGGATTGGAGTTGAAGAATTGAGCATTAAATTTGAAGTTGACAAAGCATTTTTAAATGCTTTAAAGAGCTTGTATTCTATGCTTTAGTTTTCTATTTTAAATCAACTAACATCCTTTTGGGCTCTAAAAAGAACACTTCATTTTTTTTTACAAAAGGGCTTGAAATGAATCTTAGGACAAACTAAATAGATTTCATTTGAGGGTAACAAGTAAACAAAACAACTTTCATATCTCATTTTGGTGCTTTAAAAAGAATCAAAATCATTGCTTTGAAAGGTTAAAATGAACATGTGTCTTTTATGCTTTGTAATCTTTTATGCAAAATAATCTCATCTAAAAAGGCATATGCACTTCTCTCACGCTTCACGATGATCTTGAGAAAAAAAAGTCCTTTTGATGACATTAATTTTCATAAAGGATTTCCTCCACACTTCATTTTGGGTTTAAAAATTTAACAAAACACTTTGAGAGTGTGAGTAAACCTATTGCATGTGTTCTCCCTTTGTTTCTAAATGAAGTTTGATCAAACTATGAATATGTTTACTCACTTTTTTCTATCTTAGAGGGCTTTCCTTGGGGAAAAAGTACTCACCCAAGGGAATAACTCAACTGGTAACACTCTAAAGCCAAGAGTATTTCCAACCAGGATATAAATGTGGGTATGGGAGTAAACACCAATATCATGTGATTGGCTCCAACGAGATGGATCTGAAAGGGGAATCTCACCGTATGGGTCAATCTCCATGAATGGAAAGTCTGAAATAAAACCCTTGTTTGTAGTGGCCTATTAACTCACTCACCGAGTTTATCAAAGTGTTGCATTGGAACTTAGATTCCAAGAAGTTACTTGCCATGTCTAATCTTGGTTGAAATATAGAGGTTAAGACTTCATTCTTAACATACCTTTATATTTTATCCTTGGTTGCCTGTAAAATCATCTCTTCTACTATGAAGGGCATGATGCAAGCCCACCAAGAAAAAATTACCAATTGAATTAGGATGTTATGTTGCTTATGAGTCAGTTTGAAAACACAGTGCTTTGATTAAAAACATTGGAAAATCAACATTCAACATGAGCACCATATCTCAAACCCTTTAGGAGAAGCAAATATCCTTGAATGAATTCACATGCTATTGCTTTCCCTTGGGATTTTATCCTAAGAGGCTTTTAAGCATTTGGATTTCATCTCAATTTGCTCCTACTAACGTCAACAATAGGTAACTCTTACCTAAAATTTCCTTGGTTTCCACATAATACACTTTGCGAAATAAGGGGAAAGTTGAGACATTAGACATCTAGATTCAAAATTTAATCAAGAGTGTGTTTGTGGTAAAAAGAATCCATTAAGCAAATATTAAATCAATTGGACCCCACATATGTGCTTGGAATCTTTTGGTCGTATGGTTTTGATGCAAACATTTATCTTTTGATTTAAAATTACTTTTAGAGAAAAGCATGTTCTTCAATATCTTGGTCTTCTAAACAATTCCTTCCTAGGTTTATTTAGGATCAAATCAAACACTTCATCCAAATTCAAAACATCTATCATAATCCATCCCACCAAACAACTTTAGAACTTTGGAAACATCATTATCTAGACTTGGGTACATCCTTAAATCAAATCAAAATCATTTTTTTAGTTAGGTGTGTGGGAATGCATGCTTTCTCATACATTTAATTAAATCAGAAATCCTTTGAACAAGTTCATCCTAAGATCACATCTAACATCTTAGGTTTTACAATTTCATTATCCAATCAAACCAATCAAAATCAATCACTAAGTCTAGCATTAATCCAAAGTCTCTAAATGTTCAACACTCATATCATTTACCCCTTTCATCCTTCATCTCATCATTAGTCCTAAGAACTCTAGAGGTCACTTTTACAACAAGGTCAAAACACAAGAGGAACATGGAATATAAACTTGATCCATACATCATGAGTAATCCAAGTCAACTAAGCTATCAAAGCCTTACAACACCAATTGATTATCAAAACTGACACTTATACAATCCATACATGGGATCATTACCTTCGACAAATATTAATAGTACCAAAAATGTGAGTATGCCCAAATTGAAGTTTGGGACACCTTTCCCAATGGTAGATGCAAGTCCAAACCTACAAATCCACCAACCAAAAAATTAATGCATGGGCCTTCAAACAAACAATGTCATCCCACCAAATCCCTACATGCTAAATGAGAATGTACCAAGTACAAGTTTTCCAAACATGAATCTAGAAAAATTTGGGATAAAAATGTTTTCAAATCATACGAATATTGTTCAAAATATAAACAAGATGTTAACGACTCCAAGTCAGGGTAACACAATGCAAAATCAAAGTTACCCAAATCAAGGTAATGTGTTTCCCAACATCAACAATGGTCAATTTCAACCTATCATGCCAAATCTGAACATCATCACAAATCAAAACATTGTCCAAAATCAATTTGTTTATGATCCCATGCAAACACCACAAGTGTACATCCCAAATCTACTTGAACAAAATCCAAATCAAGGTATTCAAATTCAAAATCAAGATTAATTTTTTCTAGAAAAACTTGCTTCACATGCCAAACTAATTGAATTATTGAGCCAAGAGATATCTTCACTCCAAAGTCAATACACTCTTCCATTGGTTGAACCATGTCATCAAAGCATTGAGTTGTGTCCACAACCACATCAAGAACAATATCTCTAATGTCAAGAAGTTAGATATCAATATCAACTACTTCAACAAATCCAACCCCCATGTCTTGAAGATCAATCACCACATCTCGAAGACCAATCACATCTCCAAAATCAATCACCACAAGGTCAAGTGTAAATCTCACAAGGGAACAAACAGAAATATACACCACTAGGGAGACCAATTGAATCAGTCCTACAACAATTGGTACAAGAAAATCTCATCAAGAACCCCTAGTTAAAGCACCAGGGCATAACAAGGATCACCATTGTGATTTTCACAAAGCAAAGGGACACACAACATCAAGTTGTATTCGACTCAAAAATATCATCCAAGACCTCATTGACCAAAAGATAATCACTATTGGGTATAACGATGAACATTCAACCACTGGTGATAGCATTGACAATATCCCCACCACAATTGCTAAAAGCAATGATCAAGATCTATCCATCAAAGAGCACATTGAAGATGTTTCTATCTCATCCAGAGATAAAATCAACATAGGTCAAGAGTCTCTTTTCAATCATGATCAAAATCCACCAACAATACTCGACAATAATCCAATTCAAGAAATGTCAACATCACTTGACCCTATGGTTGAAGACATTCACAATCTCTCTACCACAATTGTTGAAAACAATGTTCAAGATCTCTCAATTAAGGAGCATATTGAAGATGTGTCTACCCCCTCAGATGATCAACTCACCATACATCAAGAGGAACTTTTTAGTGATCTATTTCAAGGAGTGTTAGGATTATTTGATCCTATTGACATAATGCACGATCCATCGACCAATGATCATGATGAAAATGTCTCCATATTTCTTTATGAGTTAGAGGACATATCTCAAGAATTCATTCCAAAGTAGGATCAAAATATTTCACCAAAGTCTAGCAATGGTCCTTTCGACAACATGCTGACCCCCTTTGACCTCATGGTTATAGATACTAAAGGAACCCTGAACTCGACACTTGAGGATATTGAACCACTTACCATGTCTAATGATGACATCCAAGAACCCTTTGTAAGAAATCCATCCTTTGAAACTGATCCATGTCAAGAACTTGATCCAAAGCATGTCAAAGGTGATTCCAAAATTATTCAAGATCAACAATTCATATCTCCAAGATGCTACAATGATCTAATGGACACTCTCCTATCTACACAAGATGATCATATCCACATAGCACATAGATGGACGCGTAGATGATCTTCATTCAGAACATGATCCCTTTATTCATGGAATTGTTACACAAAAAGAGCTAGTTATTTATTTGTAAAGTCCAATAGAGTTGTCAACATCAGGATCAAATATATCCAAAATCTAGACTGAAGACATATGTATGAAGATATCCAACATTATCCACTCAAGGAAGCAAGTCGGATAGAACAAGATATTTCAGAGTTAGTGGAGCAACAAATTGAAACAATGTCACCTACAGTGATCATTTATCAAAGAATGTATTCTAAACAAGAGCTCTCATAATAGGCAGAATCAAAGCATGAAGGTACTACTACCACCATACTGGGGGCAACTTCATCTTAAGCAATCGTCAACATAGGGAGCACGAAGAATCGTTATGATGAAACCGATGCCAACACTACAATGAGTCTCATTATGAATCTTCATCCACCCATCACCCCATCCACGAATTGGGACCAACATCAAATGAAGGATGTGAATCAAAGCACAAAGAATGTTATCAAAGCAAAAGAAGCAAAGCACAATGGACAAATCAAATACAAATTGATATGAAAGAATACAAAGAAAGATCATCCCTATCAAACTCCATCAGTCAAAGAAACTATGGGGAAAAATCAAAAAGGGAAATGTATCCATCAAAGACGTCCAAAAAAGAAAAAACAAGCTTTTCAAGTGACGTACAAAGTATATCAAGCAATTGGTCGTAATTCCATACACACTTTTGTATCCACCCATCATTGCTCATCTTCCCAAGTTTGGAGAGTCAAAGATTCCAAACTATCAACCAATCCATCTTTGCCTCCACACATGATATCTAGTTCTCGCATTGACCATGTATTGGCAAGGACCCTTCATCATAAGGATTTTGAAGTAACTCTATCGCAATGTGCACACAGAGACAAAGTTAACTCTGGTATCAACAAAGTAAATTAGGAATCCCAAAAGTCACATTCAAGTGCATGTATCTTAGCAAAGCAACTTCTTTAGGTAGGATACCGATGACACATTATGATAGAAGCATCTACATTGACACCACTAGGTGGGTTAGCATGAATCTTTTAGAAAAAACTAAAAGAAATCAAAAAAAAAAAAATCCAAAAAAATCAAACAAAGGATTGAAAACAATAAAGAAAAAAATTGTCCTCTAGTGAAAACTGCATGGGTGGTACTTTGGGCAAGACCATGATGAAAACCTGGAAAATAGGCATCATGTGTAGAATCAAGCATTTACATACTCTATTTTAGGTGAAAGCGTCTCATCTCATTCATAATAAATCGAGGACCCCATCCATCTTATCCATAATAAATCCATTCATTAATGAACCAGTTATCCAATCCATTTTTCATCCATCTACATCCATCATCTGAGTTATCTTGATCTTGATGAAAGTTTGGGGCACAATTTACGCTTGCTTATGGTAAATATCTTGACATGGGCCATTTTAATTGATCATATCCCATCCAAAATTATCTAAGACATGAAGCATTATCCAATGAAGCATTCCTCCCTTCAAACACCTTATAATCCATAACCATCTGTCCATGCATCTATCCAAGCATCCACCCATGACATTACATACATTGCTAGACACTGGGGGTAGATATTTACATCTTGCTTCAGGAATAAATCTTGATCTATATCCTCCAACTTATGAAGTGATCTAAACATTGAAAAATGTAGAACCAAATTGGTCAAACCACTTGTGAACAAAAAATCCAAATCACTAGCCCATGGCATATTTTGATGAGAAAATGTTCCTTGTCAAGCTTCATCTTTCATCGAACATCAATCCAAGTAATCACTATCATTTGCATCTAAGTTACAGTTCAAACATCACATCAAATCATTTGAACAGATTTTGTTTGAAATCAAGCTTCATCAATCATGATTAGTCTAATCCAATCAAAAAAATCATCATCCTGAGATATCCTTGTGTTGCTTAACACTATCCTTGCATTGTTGTGTATCCTCGACAATGTTATCATCATCAATCCATCATCAACTTGGGATATTCATCCCAATCCTTGTGTTGCTTAACACTATCTTTGCATTGTTGTGCATCCTCAACAATGTCATCATCATCAATCCATCAATTTCATCAATCAACCTTAGCTTGGTTTTTTTTTAAATCCCAAAATAGAGTAGTGATAGCATCAGACACATCCTCATCCAAATCATCAAAATCAAGAAAAAATTCAAAAACATCCAAAACATATCAAAAATCCAAAAACACTCATAAATATCAAAAAAACATCAAAAACAATTGGAATCTAAACTACGTCGTCTCTAAGCTTAAACGTAGGCAAGTCTAATCTTTGATTAGCCCCCAAGATATTAAAATCTAAAAAAAATTGAAAAACACGAAAATCCAAAAACATTCAAAAAACATCAAAATCCAAAAACATTCATAAAATCTCAAAAAACCCTAAAAAATTCAAAAAATCAAAAATCAAAACATTTGAAAATCTAAAAATACCAAAAACAACCTCAAAATATTCCAAAAACGTCAAGAACATCCAAATATTTGAAAAAATCCATCCATCCCATCTCACTTTCACCAGCAATAATCAATCATCCATAATAAACTGATCGTCACCTTCATACTTTAGCAATAGAAACAAAAACAATCACACACAATCAAAAAAAGCAAACTTCAAATGCAAAATCAAAATCGAAACAACAAACTGTCAAATGCAAAATCAAACTCTTGATCATTTTCAAACATGTCAATCAACCTTATATCAATAGCCTATAAATCAACTTATCAACCCATCATCATCCTATACAATGCATGTCCTAGGATATATCATTTCAACAATAAGCATCATTTTGGAAATCACTTTGGATCTTATCCTATCAAAACACATCCCTTTGGCTGAAGGTATAAAGAACATTGGCTTGTTTGTGTACTTGATCTTTTCTTTTGATTTATCTTATTGTGCTCATTCCAAGGACCTCTCAATGATATATGAATGAAGGATTTAGAGAGATAGGAATGGGGAAATGATCATTATCCTTTTGTCTGTTGTGCTTGTTGGACATTCTTATAAAATAAATTGGTGAATACTTGCTTTGTTAGGTACGTCCTAGCAAGGTTTTTGTACGTCAAGTGTGAACAAGAATACTCCTATCTGTTTGTCGAGCCAAAGTCCATCACACTAGGTACAACGCCATCCTGGTTCTTTATACCTTAATGCATCGTATCTATGTGTGTTATCAAACATAAAGTAAGTAGCCCTTTTAAAGTCCCAATCCTTGATAAGCGAATCATCATCATCTATCATTATCCTCTCTAATAAAGTATCATCAGATCAAAGACTTTTTGGATCCTCTTGTCATCATATCATTTATAATTTCTTCTTTTTCCACACTAACATCACGTCATGAATAGTTACTCATCATCATCAGTGCTCCACAAACCATCAACATTTTTCACATCATCTAACATGCATTTACATCATCATAATATAGATTTGTTAGTCTAAGCATCTGCATAAAACATTTGTTGCATAATCACAACATATCACATCATCATTTAAGTTGTTTAGGGTAATATAGATTGGTTATTCTAAGCATCTTAAAAACCATATCATTTGCATCATCATCCATAACCATCCATTTTGAACCTCTTTATCATGAGATCGACCCTCAAATTGAATCTTTTCACTCAATCTCTCGAGGGGGAAATGTACTAGTGTACTTCTTTCTGCAAATTAATTTAAGCCTATTATTCCCTCTTTGATTAAATAGATCAAGACTTTATTTCATTAAATATCAAAAGTCATATTTATCCCTTTTGATTTAAATAAATCAAAGTATTCAAGTCAAATGGGTCAAAATAAACTAATCATCACTTAAGCTAATCTAATCCTGATTAATCTAATCTAACCACCCATCACATCCTCTAGCTTTTCCCACTTGCACCAATAAATCATTTTAAGTCATTTATAAAATCAGCATTTTCCATCAACATGGCATCTTTGAGGAATGTACCCTCAAATTTTAATTCAAAATCAAGTGGACATGTACATCCAACAAAGCATTTATGAGCTCTTACATGTCTCTTGCACAAGTAAAACTCAGCATTTACTCTCAAATTCATATTTGAATCTCCCCTTCTTTGGCACATTGGCAAAAATGTGCTCATTCCTCAACCTATCACAAGTTGACAAGTGGCCCTTTTTCATTGGCTTTTTTTTAGTCTCACATCCTCCATGTTTGGCATTCTTTTATCATCATATTCTATAAATAGAGAGCTTCTCTATTGTTCAAATCCTCCACAACTCCACAACTTGATCCACAATATCATGCAAAGTCACTCTTTTCAATTGAGAACTGATTGTTTCCACCTCATAGCATCTTCAAAGCAGTTTCATATCAACATATCATGGAGCTTAACAAAGGATTTGAAAAGGGCTTCTTTCCATAGAAGCACCAATCCACTATGACATATAATTTACTTCATGTTTTATTATATGCTTTCAATTTTTTTATCTAATCCTTTGTTTCTTTGATTTCATTATGAGGCATGTTGATTGTTGGCTTTGTTTTAAAATACTAATCATGCTTTGTATATTAGGATTTTAACCGTTTGCAGATTTTCACATCCACACATGGAATTTGTGTTATGCTAATTTTAGTCCTCTTTAAAAATGAGAAAAGTCTCCATTTATCATCATGGAGCTAAAATAATTCCTTGCTTTCGGGTATGGCTATAGCCCACGAGGCTCCATGACGCCATTACAGTAGGGTGGAGAGAAAGTCTTTCTTAATTGTATTGCTCTTATATTCCTAAGTTTTAGTATTAACATGGAATAGCTAGTATTTCGTGTCAAGAAGGAAAAAATAGAAAGAGAAAAGTTTACTTAATTTTCATGTTAGTTGCTTAATCTTGAGTGTAAATTGAACTGTGGGAAGTTTATAGAAGTAATTTTTATATCTTGTTACTATGAAAAGGAAGACTGCTCATTTACATCTCAAACTCTTTGTGAATGCAAGACTAGGGATTAGTTAAAATAAACTTTTGCATAATATTATTATATGAGCAATTACTTGTTGCAAGTAATCAAGTTTTGAATGAAACTCCACTTATAGCTACTACAGTAATAAATGAGCCTTGAATGATTTTTGTTGTGCTTGCTTTGGAAACAAGCGAGCTTAAGATGACTTATGTGTATGTTGTAACTGTGATGCAACTAAAATTAATTTTGTCTCAAAATAAGAATTAAAAAAAAAAAACTAGAAATGACACTACCAATGTATAAAATCAAATAGTTATGGTCAAAAGTCAACTGTGTGTGTATATGTGCATAATTTTTAGTTTTCTCCATTAAAAAAAATAATTAAAGTGTTCTTTTCATTAAAGATGGGATATTTTACAGAGCTAAGAAGAAAAGGAAGAAAACAAAAGAAATAGATAGGCTAGGTTTATTGTTGTTGTTTATCTCAAGCTTGTTGGGTCTAGAGTCCTCCTTATAGCTCCGAATGAAAATAAAGAATGTGTCGCAGGTTGTTAAATGATCTAGAATTCATGGTGGTAGTTTAGTTTTTATAAGTATCTCATAACAAGAAATATTATTACTAATATTGATGTCAAGCGATGAAGTGGTTAATAGGTAAATTATTTAGGAGACTTGGATTAGCTATTGGAATTATAGTCCTCACAATCGTTATATATATCCATAATATTAATTTTGTGAATGCAATTAGTGTAACATTAACTTGGTTTCTAAGAGTGGGGTTCATAATTGCAATGGAAGTAGATTTAGTATTGAGTATGACCTTAACCTTACATGGAGAAATAGTATGGAAATTACTAGTACATGAGAATAATAGTTAAACCATGATTTAAATAAAGAAAAAAGAATTATCAGATGGGGTAATCATTTTCCAAGTAATTTAACATCAATTGCATTCATCCCTAGGAGAAAACGTCTGGTAATCTTGCAAAATATTAATACTAGGATCCTTCTCTTCATTACTTGAGGATGTGCGTGATGAACTCCACAACTCCACTTGTCCATCAACCTCTCTCCTTGCTTTTGTGTGGCATGTCAATGGTGGAGTTGTGCAAGAAACTCCACCCAATGTGTACAGTGTGTTACCATGTGTGTGCATGGTTAACAATTGTTAGTATTTTTTCACCTTTCAAAAAAAAATACTCAGGTTTTTGTGGTTTAAAATTTTGGGCATGACACTATCTTGTAGCACTGGGGTTGGGCCTATGGGTTCCACATGGTTGGGTGGATCTTGCACCTTACACTGTAGGGATTTCTCTGCTTATTCATAATGGCAGAATCTTCTAGGACACTATGTATTTATACGAGCCTCATTTGTAATCAAGGAGGGTCCGTTTATATTGTAATTGTATCATTTTGTATGATATATCTCATCTTGGAGATGATCTTTGTAATGGTATATGGACTTAATGTAATCTTTGGAAGAATTTATTATAGTACTTTGTTTATTATGCAATGGGTCAATGCTTTAATTTATGTTGTTTATCAAGAGTTAATTTCATATGTTTTTGATAAAAGGGGATAAACGGATATTATAGGCACCCGAAACCGTGGAGTAACATTACAAGAAAAGACCAAAACAGAGGTCCAAAAAATAAAAAGGCTGCTAAAAAGATAAAAACCAACATAAACAGATAGCCACAAAAAGCCACCAAAAAAACTAGAAAACGGCTAGCAAACAGACAAAGCTGGGCCCAGCCACATCTAATTCATAGATTTCAGAAGCTCGTCCACAACCTCTTCCAGGTCCACCATATCCTGAACCCCCTCCATAAAGATTTGAGTCATATTTGAGGTTGTCAAGGCTTTTCTTTTCATGCTTGATCTGGTTCGTTTAGAGATCCCAGCTTCCTCATCCTGGTATTTCTCTTGATCAAGGTCGACAATCAGAGCTCTCTTCTGGGTTTTCTCCAGTCTTTCAGACATGGCTTTGATGATAACAGAGTTATGTCTAGCAATTCTACAGTTTTGATCAGCAATTTTTTTCATGGTTCCTTTAATTTTTTCAATATCATTTTCAACTTTGCTGTCCTTTTGAGTGTTATCCTTCACATTGGTATTCTTCTCCGCTTCAAGCTAAATTAGCCCTACAACTTTGGCTTCAATTTCCCCCAGCTTACTATGAAGAGACAATTTTTTTGTTTTCAGCTCACTTATTTCATGAAATAACCATTTGGCAGAATTGAACTGGTCCATAGAACAACTCTTGGCATTTCCAACAAAGTCAAAAGGGGGGTCGCTTTCAGTATTGACCCCAAAAATCACCAACTCCACACCTTTAGGAGGGCTATAGTTCTCCTATTGGATATTCTGAGGGACGTGGGGGTGCTCAAGACTAACTCCAGCTGCTTTAGCAGAAACAAAAGGGGAGTCATTAGGGTAGGAGACAATCTTATTAACCAGAGAGCTAGAACCTGACCCTTTGGCATTAGGGTTAGTGCGGCCAGAGGCAGAAATAGAGCAGGCACCAGAAGGCTAAGGGGAAAGGCCAGAGGTAGAAGGGGGGCAGAGGAGGCAAAGAGCTCTTGACGCAGCCAAGGGAAACTTTAGTATCAGAAATGCTAGGCTCAATATCTTCTTCATCAAGCTCCAAAGGGCTATAGGGTTTGGAAGGGCAGGCATATTCTAAAAGTGCTCATAAATGAGCTTTAAAAGACCCGTGTGAAGAATTGGGTATCTTTTAGGGCTTCTACTGTGATCAGAAAAGCTATTTCTTAGGGAACAAAGCAAGAAGAAGGGGATAGAGACACACACCTTATGTCGGAAGTGATTGAGTAGCACGAATTGGTATCCATAAACCCTAGTGAAGCAGCCGTCGAGAGTGATGTACTCCATGATAACCCTTAGCATTTTTCTCCATAATGCTTTTATAGTGTCCACTTTATAGTAACTGTTCATCATCTTGACAAGTTTTTGCTTCTCTGTCTCAGATTTAGGGAACCTCACCACAGCTTCATCAAAAAATTTCTTGTCTCTAAACAATTTATGCTCTTCCATCGAAATTCCAGTCACCTCCGCTATCAAAGCTTCATCAATCTGAACTTTCCTCCCAAAGAGGAGAACCTCCCCATTATTCCAATTCTTCTCAAAGAAATCTGTAATATCCTCCTTAGGGCCATGGAATTTCTCAATGAATGGAAGTAAGCCACCCCTTCTTATTTTACATCACGCTTTGGTGTTCTTAGTGTGTGACTTCAAGCTGGTAGGTTCAACCCTCTTCCGCTCCCTGCCCATTTTTGAGATCTTAATTTGAATACTATTGCAGATAGAAAACCTGTTCTAGATAGTTCCTTTACTTCACAAGACCCACAAAGCGTGCCAAAGTAAATAATTTATCTCCCAGATCCTCTTGGCCCCATTATATCTTCTAATTTTGTTAATCATGACTCGTACCTTCCTCATTATTGCAAGATGCCACCTCTTTTCCATTCACCATGTCGAGCTCCAATAAAGCTTAAACATTGAAGTAGAGGTCAATATTTTTGTGCCACATGAGGATTTTGTCACTCTTAACTCCCTCATTAGCAAAAAAATTGACAATTGCATTCGCCTCACGGTAAGCATGAGTTATTTTTATTCTATCGAACTTACTAAGTAAAACCTTGGCATCTTCTATCCAATTTTTAATCGACCATGCAGGCTGGGACCTACCACAAAGGCTATCAATTATATTTTTTGAGTCACCTTCAAGCCATAGATTTTTACATTTAATTCCTATAGCCAGGTTGACTATGTAATAAGCCCCCGCCACTTCTGCCATGTGATTGGTTTGGACCCCCAGAGGAGTGGTAATAGCTCCCATAAAGTTTCCTGCCGAATCCCTTAGGACCCCATCACACCCAGCCTTCCCTGGGTTTCCTTTGGTCGTGCCATTGAAGTTGGATTTGGCCCAGCCATCCCTGGATTTTTTGGTAGTATTAGGAGCATTGGATATATCCCATTTAATTCTCCATTCCCTGGCATTCAAGCTATCAAAAGGAGAGCAAACCACAGTCTCAACCTTGTCCTTCCTAAAGGGAACAATAGAGAAGTTTTCTTTAATCATCCTAAGAATTCTCTCAAATACAATTTCTCTAAAGACTCCTTATCCCTGAAGATCCGGTTGTTTCTCTCTTTCCAAATTCCCCAAGTCACATGGGGGAATGAGAAACCCCATACTTTTTTAATAAAGGGGTTGAAAGAAGGGGCTTTCCATTGAACAAAAAAATCCTCAACTGACTCTGGGGGGGCCCAAGAGAAATGCCAGCATTTCAGAAGCTTGTCCCAAACCAAGGAGGAGAAAGGACAGTAGATAAAGAGGTGGTTAATTGATTCAGCATTGCTTTTACAGAGGTAGCATCTATTGGGGAGCATAACTCCTCTTTTTCTAAGATTGTCCATAGTTAGAATTTAATTTTACAGCAAAGATCAGAAAAAAATGTTAACCTTAGGTAAGAGATGCTTAGTCCAGGCTTGCGACCACAAAGGGGGGGTTAAGAGCATGATAAATCTGGGCAAAGGCAGAAGAGATAGAGAAGCACCTAGAAGGCTCATACTTCCAGATAAGACTATCCTCCTGATTTAAGCAAAGTCTGACAGCATTCAAAAAGGAGTAAACAGAGACCAACACATGGTTTATCAAGGGAAGATTGATCCACTTACCATCCTGCCAGTAGTCTTTAACAAAAAGGCCAAAAGTATCTTTGCAAAACTTAGCCCATCTACTGAGATTCCCATCCTGAGACAAAGGTTTATTATGCAGCCAACAATCATCCCAAAATCTAACTTGGTTACCATTGCGAACCTGCCATTTCAATCCCAGTTTCACCACCTTTATCCCATCAGTCATATAATTCCAGCAACTTCATCCTTTCAGAAGGTTAGTATTCTCAATAAGATCTTTGAGGGAATTGTTAGTCTGCAAATACTTGCTTTTAATTATTTCACTCCATTCTCTAGAGGAAAAGAAAGTCTCCATATCTATTTAGCTAGGAGTGACTTGTTCAGTAGTCTAATTTTTCTTAGCCCAAGGCCTCCATCTTTTTTAGATCTGCACACCAAATCCCATCCAACAAGAGGAATTTTTTTCTTTCTTCGACTCCAAACCAAAGGAATCTCTTTTGAATCTTCTCAATGGTTTCACCATATTTGGAAAGGATTTTAAAAAGGCTGAGAGCATAGATAGGGAGATTCTACAGGGAGGCTTTAAGAAGCTAGAGTTTTCTGGCTTGGCTTAGACGAACTCCTTTCCAGCTAGAGAGTTTTTTCCAAAACCTATCAACTAGAGAGATCCAAAAAGTATCCGGGGGTTTTAAACAAAGAGGTAATCCCAAATAAGTAGTAGGAAGGGACTCTATCTTGCAACCAAGAATTCCAGCTATCTTTCTCTGTCTATGCAGAGGTGTGTTAAAGAAATACATCGAGCTTTTTTGCTTATTTATCACCTGACCAGAAGCTCTACCATAGGTATCCAAATTTTTTTTCATCTCTTTAGCTTCCGAGATAGTAGACCTTCCCATAAGCAAAGTGTCATCCACAAACTATTGATGAGAGCATATTAGATTGTTTGATGATGGTTTGAGCCCCATAATAGATGTTTGAGCAACCAATTTACTCATATTCCTACCAAAAACCTCAGCCATAATCGTGAAGAGGATAGGAGAAATGGGATCTCCCTGTCTAAGCCCTCTTGAACTATGGAAGAAAGTGGAAGGGGATCCATTAACAAGAACTGCCACAGAAGCAGAAGTGATGAGTTGTTCAATAAGTTGCAAAAACCTTTCATTGAGACCAAAAGAATTTAAGATCTTAAACAGAAATTTCCAGTCCACCCTATCATAAGCCTTCAAAATGTCAAGCTTAAGAAGAAATCCTTCTGATTTAGAGACCGAGAGGGAGTGAACATTCTCATGAGCGTGGAAAATAGAGTTAAGAATTTGTCTTCCAGGCACAAAACCATTCTATTGTGGAGCAATAATAGAGGGCAGAATAAGAAGTATCCTAAAGGTAAGCACCTTCAAAATAATTTTATAGAAAGAATTACAAAGGCTGATAGGTCTGAAGCCTTCAAAATCCTGCACTCCAGGTTTTTTGGGAATGAGAACCAAGAAAGTGGCATTTAACTCTTTCAACAGATTTCTAGAGCGGAAGAACTCTTTCACCACCTTCTCAACATCCTCACCAACAATGTCCCAAAACCACTAGAAGAAAAGTAAAGGGAAGCGATCAGGACTAGGCGCTTTGCTTCCTTCAAAAGAGAAAACAACTTTTTTAATTTCCTCACTGGTGGGTATATCAGTCAACAATTCATTGTCTCTAGATTTAACAATCCTTGGGATAGCCTCCAGTAACTAATTTTGATCCTTCAAGTTAACACCCTCTTTCTCAAACAGGAGATTCTTGAATAATAGAACAACTTCTCTTCTAATATCCTCTTCCTCCTCATAAGTTCTACCAACAACCACAATCACTAAAATTTTGTTAGCAGCCCTGTGTTTAGATGCTGAAAGATGAAAGTATATAGTGCTTTTGTCTCCATCCTTTAGCCAAAGAGCTCTGGATCTTTGTCTCCAAAATTCCTCTTCTCTAGCAATTACCTCCTGAAGTTTTGAGAGGATCTCGTTTTCCTTTTCCTTAGTTTCATTCAAGTAGCCTTCCTTCTGAATTTTGTTTTGGATTTCAGATAGCCTAAACTAAAGATCAGATTTGATTTGAAAGATATTGCCAAAAGACTCTTTTTTCCACTTTCTGAGATTCATTTTAACTTCTCTTAGTTTTTTGGTGATTCTAAATAAGGCAATACCCTTAATTTTAATATTCCACCATTTCCTTATTTCCTCTCGGAGGAGAGGATGGGAAAGCCACATTTTCTCAAAGCGAAAGGGAGTATTCCTCTTAATTTTTAAGGGGTCAACCACAAAACTAATAGGAAAATGGTTAGATCCAATCCTAGGGAGGGTTTTCAAAGAGAAGCAATAATTTAAGATCCAAATATAAGAAACAAGGGTTCTGTCAAGTCTCACCTGGATCATATCAGACATAACTCTTCGGTTCGACCATGTGTAAGAGCTCCCTTGCAAGTCCAGGTCGATCAAGGCCTGATTGTTGATGAAATCCAAGAGATCTTCTTTACTTTCTTCATTAATTTTAGAGCTGCCAAACTTCTCACCCTGAAGGAGAGGTGAGTTAAAATCTCCCATGTTAACGCAGGGGTCATTTTGAAAGATATTCCAGAAAGTAGCCAGCTCTTTCCAAAAAGCCTTCCGAGATTTTTTACAGTTTGGAGCATAAATATTAGACTGGATCCAGCTGAAGTTGTCCCTAATATGAGTAAATCTAGTGGCAACATGATTAGGATGAGAAAAAAGAGGATCACCTCTTATGACCTTATAGTTCGAAAAAGTCGCAACCCCACCAGAAGCACCAGCAGAATCACTGCCCTGAATGGAATAGTGCTGGAACAAAGAAATTTTTTCCACCTTTTCACTTAACATTTTGGTTTCCTGAATGAGGAGAATATCAGGCTTTTGGTCCCGGGCAATATTCTGTAAAATATCCTGCTTGTGGGGGTTATTTAGTCCCCTTATATTCCAAGACAATAACTTCATGGGAATTTAGGAGAGAGAAGGAGCTCTGGGATGGTTTTTTGGAAGCCATCTGCAATATCTTGAACACTATGGTGCTCTCTTATCAAATTTTTGGGTCTTCTTCCTTTGGCCAAAAATATTTCCCCACAGTCTGCTTTTGCTCTCGATCTTGTCGAGATCCCATAAGGGGTGATTTTGATTTTGATTTTTGATTTTTTCTTCTTTTTCTTAGATAGCACCTCTTCTCTATCTGTATCATCTTGACTATCTGATTCTTTGCTGGATTCCCATTCTTTTTCAGATAGGAATTTTTGTTCCCAGGGGAGGGTATCCATGAGTCCATTCCCATAAGGCAGGGAGATACTTCTTTCAAGGAGGCTTGCCTAGCTAGGGTCCGAATAAGTGTCTTTAACAACATAAAAAGAAGCCAGATCTGAGCCAGATTCAACACCTGGGTTATTTGTCCCAACCGGAGACACAATCAGGGGAATGCCTACCTCTAGAGAGAGGCCCTGAGAAGGAATATTGTCCAACCTTGGCGTCATAGGGTCCCAAAAGATGGGTCTCATCTCTGAGGTAAAAGAATCATCCGACTTGCTAGGGGCTAATTTCCCAACTTCCCAATCCACACTTTCATCTTTGTCCTCAGAATCAGAGATAAACTCCGAAACCAAAACTTGGGGGTTTTGAATGGTAGAGCCTTAATTTTCATCTTCATCAGAGATATTGTATTGAGAAACATCTGCCTTACTTAGAGCCAAGTTCCCAGCATTGCAATCCATTCCTTCTCCATTATCCTGAGAACCAGACTTAATCTCAAGAACAAAAGCTTAGGGGACCTAGTAGGTGGAGCCTACAATTCTAGCGTCACCCAAGAGGTTATCAGGGGTATCAGCAACCTTTCCCACTATCTCTGTAATAATTTTTTTCTCCTTCTTTTTCCATACAACTTTTAAGTTCCTTTTAGGGTTTTCCATTTCTTTTACAGCCTTAAGGGGGCAATTCTTTGCCCAATGGCCATATTTCTGTAGTTGAAGCAAGCAAAAGGGATAGTCTCAAACTCAATAGCCTGTGACCAAGAACCAAGTTTCAAGTGGATCTCCATAGAGGAGGGAAGATCCGCTTCCTGAGAAACACCCACACATATTCTGGCAAACACCAGTCTCCTTCTTGTTGCTGTCATAGGGTCAATCAATAATAGCTCCCCAAAGGAGCTAGCAACCCCCCTGAAAACATCCTCATTCCAATGTTCCAAAGGAAGACCATGAAGCCTAACCCAAACCGGAGGATTCTCAAAGATGGAGTCCGTTAGATCTAAGTTTGAAGACCTTTTTTTAAGTGCAAGAGTTGATTTCCAAATAACCCATGGTCCTCCGCATCTAACAGCCTTAATGTCTTCTCTATTCGAGAACTTAAAAGAAAAAAAAACTTTTGGGAGAGCCACAATAGAGACACTACCATTTGTTCTCCATTTTTTCTGATGAAATCCCTAACAATCTCAATAATTGGCCTTTGGCCTATGAATTTGCCAACTAGGGAATTTTCCATTATAGCAATATTATGATCAATGATCTAGTCTGTTATAGAGATTGCAAATTTCCTAATTCTAAGGCTGGAAATAATGCGCATAGGGGGAAAAAAGACTTACCATTAGGTTTTACCCCAAATAGTGAGGCCCACTTCTTACAATGCCTGCCATTGATGTCACCAGACCCCACTGCACCTTTGAGGTTATCTTTAGGGCAATCGTCGACAAATTTAATAGGGGGAGGAACCAAAATATTCTTCCCCCCAGGGTCATCCACATGCTTTTTTGGGGAATCCTCCCATTCTGGTTCCTCCACGCTTTTCTTCTTACTCAAGG